>PVKC010009532.1:0-26718 GCA_004027635.1 Crocidura indochinensis
GAGGCTTCAGGTCAAGAGAGAGAGATATAAAAGTACATATTCAGTCGGCTTTTACATATCAAAGGAAGAAGTTTAAGAAAGGATGACTTTGGGGCAACACCTTTGTTTGGGTTTGATACTGAGTATCATCTTACACTCTTGGAGCCAGCAGCTGGGGCTGCACACAGGGCGCGCCCTGACAGGCTAGGAGCAGAGTCCTGACTCCTGGAGCAGCCGCCCCGTACACAGAAGAGCCAAATTAAAAGTGTAAAGAGCCACATGTGGCTCGCGAGCCGCAGGTTGCCGACCACTGGCCATGACCAATTCAAGCATCCTACCCATTGACTATCACTCTAGTCTCATTCCTAGTGCATTATTTAATTTTCCAAAATAGCTTTACTACTTCATGTATTTTCTCTTCATTCTGGGATGGAAACAAAGAGAGGGGAAAAATGGACTAGAGCTACATTTGTGGGGGCTTGGTAGTATTGTGTGAGAGTTTGTTATATCTGGCTGTGCTCATGACTTACTCCTGTCATTTAGCTTAAGGAACACTTGGAAGGCTGTGTTTATGTGGTGCAGCGTGGGTAGTAAACTAGAACTGGTCATATGAAATTAACCTCGGTACTATCTTTTCTGTCAAAGTTGCTTGCTATTTTGTAGTGGAGTTGTGTGTTCACCTATTTTTTTAAATGTCAAACTCTTTCAGATATATTGTGAAAATAAATATCTTCTCTATGAATTGTTAGGCCTATTTTTTATTCGTGTATTATTCTATTTTACTTTATAGAATCTTTTTATTTTCATGTTGAGCTGTCTTTATTGTGTTCCTTTCCCTTGACATTAGAACTGAATATCTGAGTGATTTCTATAAGGTCAGATAGTGCAAAACCTATGCTTTGTACTAAATACTTTATACTTTCTATTCTAATACACACACACACACACACACACACACACACACATATATATATATATATATACAATATACGCACATATATATATTCTCAGTTTATTTTGAGTTAATTTTGTGTCTGGTAGTAAAATGTGGTCTAAGATTTTTTCATTTTAACAGAAGTTTTCTTTTTGCTTTTGGTTCTGGAAATTATGTGGCGCTAGATATGGAAGGAATTGGGGACAATATATAGAGCAGCGCTTTAACCCTTATTCTTTCTTTTCAGTCAATAAAATTATGTTTCTGTGTCTTTTTTTTAAGATATTGAAAAAGGGGGCCCGGGAGATAGCATGGAGGTAAGGCATTTGCCTTTCATGCAAAAGGTCATCGGTTCGAATCCCGGTGCCCCATATGGTCCCCCGTGCCTGCCAGGAGCAATTTCTGAGCATGGAGCCAGGAGTAACCCCTGAGCACTGCCGGATGTACCCAAAGACAAACAAAAAAAATTAAAAAAAAGGATATTGAAAAAGATCCTGGGATCCCACTCATAGTATTAATTATAAAAATACTATATTTCTGTACTTTGGTATAAGGAATTTTTCCCTTTTTTCTTCTGCAAGGTTTTTAAAGTATTTTTTCTTTTTTAATTAATATCCTTATTTATAACACCTTGATTACAAATATGATTGTAGTTGGTTTTAGTCATGTAAAGAACACCCCCCATTACCAGTGCAATATTCCTTTCAAAATTAAGAACTTGGACTTTTAGAGTAGATAATGGAAAAAGAGATTGTACAAAATTTGTATTTATTGTACAGGATTCTGGCCCTGAAAAAGCTACTGGTTACTTCCAGGATTTATAAGCAGATAAAATAGTAGAAATCTGTGTAACATCTTAAGTATGTTTATTTGTTAGTTGAGAAATAAGTGGAAGAAAAGGAAGGTCATAGAGAATCAGTTAAGTGGTAAAGTGCTACAGAAGCTTTCAGATAAAAAAAATGGAAAGGTTTAGAATATATATCCAGTATTTTATACTTTATAGAGATAGTATTGGGCCCAAATAGAGTACAAATTTTATTAGCCTAAATTTATTTCTATATATCACTTATTTAAGTTATATATGAATTAAATTCTCATTTAAATAGTTAAAACTCTTAAGTTTTGCTTTCTATATTTGTGAAAATATTGAGTGAATATATCGATATTTTTACTATTGGTAAAAAATCCTAATTTTCAAAGGAGACTATGGAGAAGACAATTCAATGATGACTTAACTTTATGTTATGAAACGGTTATAATGACTTTCTGATTTATAACACTCAGGGCTTCTTTCTTTTCATATCCGTGTGGGGTATCATCACCTTAACAAAAATTTAGTTTTCTAGTTTGGATGGTCCCGTGGACAACAGAGTTTAAATCTTTTAGAATGTAACCCTGACTAGCAAAATATGTGAGCAGGAGAGAATGGAATAAAATACTTTAAGATGGGACCGGAGAGATAGCATGGAGATAGGGCATTTGCCTTTCATGCAGAAGGATAGTGGTTTGAATCAGGGCATTCCATATGGTCCCCTGAGCCTGCCAGGAGCGATTTCTGAGCGCAGAGCAAGAGTAACCCCTGAGCGCTGCTGGGTGTGACCCAAAAACCAATAATAAAACAAAAAAAACAAAACAAACAAACAAACAAAAAAGCTTTAAGATATTTTAGATTGAGAGGGAAACATAGGTCAAAATAAAACAGGAAATTGTCATGAATTTACTCTATATTTTAAGATGATTGGTGAGGTGAGATATATTTTTTCTGCTTTTAATGTATAAGTTAAATTTTAATGTTCTTACTCGCAGTCTGTAATGTCTCTGCAACTTAAACCATAGCTAAGGTGTTTGGAAACAGGATTAGGTGATGATATGGTTTTATATAAAGTTTGGGCTGTTTGTATTTGTTTGTTTTATTTTTTGCAACCAAATTGCACAGGACAAATATCAAAGGTGACAGCACATATTAACTTCAGAAATATTTTCGAAACTTTTTCTTTTTTGGGGGGGGGGGAACAACCAATGACACTCAGGGGTTACTCCTGGCTATGAACTCAGAAATCGTTCCTGGCTTGGGGGACCATATGGGACGCCGAAAGAGCTAAATACGGTCTGTCCTAGGATAGCATTTACAAAGCAGACACCCTGCCCCTGGTCTAACATAACTTTGATAAATTATCCTTCTGTCCAATTATCCCCACATGGTCTAGTTAGTAGGCTGTACTCTCCACAGGGATCTCAATTCCAACTCCTATCTCATAGCACTATTCACTTTTATTCACAATGAATCAACAAATGGTAATCTTCTTACATAATCTTACATAATCTACATTTAAACTCACAAACTTAAATAACATGCACATTGCAAATATTAGAATTTATAATGTTTATAAGTCTCTTAGAGGATGCTTTAATAAAGAATGATTAAAAGCTAAGTTTTAGTAACGAAAACAAATTCATTCCTAAATATTCATAAATTCATGTAGAATGACAAGGCTCATATTTTTTTTTTTACTTTTCCAGGAGGATTAGCCACTGAGATCATGACTCTAAAAGCCACAGAATCAGTAAGAGTGCTTTGAATTTCCTTTTTATTAATATTTTTATTTAAACACCTTGATTATAAATGATTGTAGTTGGATTTCAGTCATGTAAAAGAACCCACTCTTCACCAGTGCAACATTCCCATCACCATTGTCCCAAATCTCCTTCCTCCCCCACTAAACCCCCACATGTACTCTAGACAGGCTTTCTAATTCCCTCATTCATTCACATTGTTATGATAGTTTTCAATGTAGTTATTTCTCTAAAAGCACTCATCACTATTTGTGGTGAGCTTCATGTCATGAGCTGAACCTTCCAGCCCTCCTCTCTTTTGTCTCTGAGAATTATTGCAAAAAATGTCTTTTATTTTTCTTAAAACACATAGATGAATGAAAATATTCTGCATCTATATCTCTTCCTTTGACTTATTTCACTCAGCATAATAGATTCCATGTACATCCATGTATAGGAAAATTTCATGACTTCATCTTTCCTGATGGTTGCATAATATTCCATTGTGTATATGTTCTACAGTTTCTTTATCCATTCACCTGTTGAAGGGCATCTTGGTTATTTCCAGAGTCTGACTATGGTAAATAGTGCTGTAATGAATATAGGTGTGAGAAAGGGATTTTTATGTTGTATTTTTGCGTTCCTAGGTATATCTCTAGAAGTGGTATAGCTGGATCATATGGGAACTCAATTTCCATTTTTTTGAGAAATCTCCATATCGCTTTCTGTAAAGGCTGGATTAGACAGCATTTCCACCATCAGTGGATAAGAGTTCTTTTCTCTCCATATCCCCACCAGCACTGCTTGTTCTCATTCTTTATTATGTGCATCAAACTCTGTGGTGTGAGATGGTACCTAATTGTTGTTTTATTTGCATCTCCCTGATGATTATTGATGTGTAACCTTTTCTCACATGCTTTTTGTCCATTTGTATTTCTTCTTTGACAAAGTGTCTGTTCATTTCTTCTCCCCATTTTTGATGGGATTAGATATCTTTTCTTGTAAAGTTCTGTCAGTATCTTGTATATTTTGTATATTAATCCCTTATCTGATGGGAATTGGGTTAAAAGTTTCTCCCACTTAGTGGGTGGCTCTTTTATCCTGGGAACTATTTCTTTTGAGGTGCAAAAGCTTCTCAGCTTAATGTATTCCCATCTGTTTATCATTGCTTCCACTTGTTTGGAGAGTTCTGCTTTCTCCTTGAAGATGCCTTTAGTTTCAATGTCATGGAGTGTTTTAAATCTTTCTCAGTATAATTAAGACCATCTACCACAAGCCAATGGCAAATATTATCCTCAATAGAGAAAAACTAAAAGCCTTTCCTCTAAATTATGGTAAAAGACAAGGCTGTCCTCTCTCACTACTCTTTTTCAACATAGTACTGGAAGTACTTGCTATAGTGATTAGGCAAGAAAAAGATATTAAGGTAAGCCAGATAGGAAAGGAAGAAGTCAAACTCTCACTGTTTGCAGATGACATGGTAGTATACTTAGAAAACCCTAAAGATTCTAACAGAAAACTTCTAGAAACAGTAGAGTCATATAGCAACATGGCAGGCTACAAAATTAACACATAAAATCAATTTCCTTTTTTATACACTAATAATGATAGGGAAGAAATGCACATTTAGAAAACAACCCCATTGATATTAGTGCCACACTACTCAACTATCTTGGAGTCAACTTGAACAAAGACGTGAAGGAACTATACAAAGAAAACTATAAAACCCTGCTCCAAGAAATAAGAGAGAACATGGGGAAATGGAAACACATACCTGCTCATAGATTGGCAGGATTAACTTTATTAAAATGGAAATACTCCCCAAAGCATTGTACAGATTTAATGTGATCCCTCTAAAGATACCCATGACATTCTTCAAAGAAGTGGATCAAACACTTCTGAAATTCATTTGGAACAATAAACAATCTCGAATAGCTAAAGCAATCCTTGGGAAAGGAATAAAGGAGGCATCATTTTTCCGAATTTTAAACTCTATTCTAAAGCAATAGTTATCAAAACAGCATGGTATTGGAATAAAGACAGACCCTCAGATCAGTGGGATAGGTCTGAGTACTCAGAGAATGTTCCCCAGACATACAGTCATGTAATTTTTTTTTATAAAGGAGCAAGAAATCTTAAATGGGCCAAGGAAAGCCTCTTCAATAAGTGGTGCTGGAACAACTGGTTAACCACTTGCAAAAAAGAGAACTCAGACCCCCAGCTAACACTATGTATGAAGGTAAAATCCAAACGAATTAAAGACCATGATATCAGACTGAAAATCATAAGGTATATAGGGCTCATTTTCATTGCAATTCATATATATTGGATCTTTGCTTTAGCATAAGGAAAAATCTGTAATGTATTAAGAACAAGTTATAAATCTTTCTTTTTCAGATATCTTGCTTGTGTTTTAAAACCCCATTATTTTTACTCAAAAAGTAATTATAATAAACTATATATTTATTATATATAATACTAACAATAAATATGACAATAAAATTTAATAACAACTTTGATGCAAAATGTAGTAAATACTGTCAAACTAGAAACCACATATTTATAATTGACTGGTCCACTTACACATTATCTAGTCTAATCTTATAATGGTTAGATAAGAATGAGTAACTAATAAATACACACTTCATGTCATAAGGATGAATAAAGCCAATGCTCTTATTTCTCAACTACCCACATTATCTTTCAAAAACTAATTTCCAGTTTTGGCATTACTTAAATCCAGTGACAGCAAGTCATAATTTCCAGCTTGACTCAAATATTCTCAAAGTTATAAAACTTTAGTAGTGAAGCCTCACCCTAAAGCAGTAGTTCTCACCTTTACAGCAGGCTGGGGAATAGTTAATGCATTCTGATACTATTTCTGGTTGCTTATTCAAAAATTCTCATTTAATTGGTCTAGGGTGGAACTTAGGCATCATTGTTTTTCAAAGCTACTCAAGAATGCTAAGGCACAGGAAGAGTTGCAAACCATTGCCCTAAAGTCTCAAGCATACATCAAAGAAAGTCACATAGGTATAGGCCGACTTGATCTGGATTCAATCAGAAAAGAATCGTTAAAGGCAATATAACTAGACTGTATTATTCTCCATGTATTTTCAAACACTTTGATTTTTAGCTCCCATATGGTTTCAAAAAGAAGTTAATATTGTGTTTATGGCTAGAAATTAACTGCACAGTCACAGTCATGAGGAGTGTAAAAAGACATGACATTTAAATGTAGTATGGTTTCCTGGACAGAATCCTGGAACAGAGAAAAGGATCTTAAGCAAAAACTAAGTAAGTCTGACTAAACAGATTAGGTAATAGTTCATTAAAAGTGGCTGATTGATTATCACATATATATCATACTACAATGTGTAATATAGGTCATTAAATTGTAAAGTCTTTGTCCTACTTTTGTAATGAATCTGTAATCTGAAAAACTCAGTTTTATAAAGGTATTCTATCAGTATTTTTTCAGTTCAAAAACAATATCGAAACAATATGAAACTTTTAACTAGTTTGTAGTTAATAATTTCCTAACTACCTCTCATTTATAATAACAAATTTTGTTCATTTTCAATGTATTATAGGTCATAATTTTATACCCTTTCAAAATTTTGAGCACATTTTGTGTAAGGCAAAACTTCATACACACAAATTTACAAAACCACAAATAAATGAAAAAAAACAAAATGTTATCTAAAGATAATAAAAGAGAAATATCATTTATAGATAGCAGAGGACAATTACCTTTAGTAGTGGTTCTATCAGAGATAATTCAGTGACTTAGTAGTACTGTTAATATCATTTTCATAATACCCTGGACTGCTAGATTACATGTAAGACATAGTTATATATTCAACTTTTTAAAAAATAAAGCAGTTATCACTGTTTTCAAAGTTGTAGAGTTGAACAGATGGAAAATATTAAATAGTGTGGGTGGTTTACTTGACTTGTCATTGGAAATTTAATTCTATAATTTGGAAAAGTATATTGAATTCAATTTTACCTCTTCTACCAACATCCTCAACTACCCTGACACTCTGCCCAGAAGGGGTATTCTGACTGCTGGAGGCTTTTCTGCATGCATTTGTCAACATAATTTCTTTCCTTTTCAGTTCCACAATCCTCACAATTGAATTACAAGTGAAGCATGTAGGTGGGTTTCACAATCTTCTCATTTAAATGTTGGAACCAATATCAAATTATTAACAGGAGAAATAACAAATAAAAGAGGGGAATTCCATCTCATTAAAAATGAAAGAGCCCGGGGGTGGTGTGCTAGCAGGGACAGAGTCCACCTCAGAAATCAGTCTGAAAAGAGAAGTTTTTTACTGTTATCAGCCTTGGTCACATACTTGATACTTTTTCAATGTACTAGTTATTCCAGATATCCTCAATTCTAAGAGCCTTTGGGTCAATAGTAACTGACTGGAAAGCAAATTTCCTCAGGAACAATGTCTACAACAACTAAAACATCAGTGCTCTGTGGAACATCATGAAACTAACTCTGGCATACATCAGCAATTTTACCTTAGTTGATTATTCATGAAGTCTACATGAAAATATATAAAACAAGGATGGTAAAACATATCTCATACGATTATACAAGATAAATTAGAATATTAAATGCTTGTCAATGTGCTTAAATGTTAGCTTGTGATAACTAATAATGGTTGTGGCTCATATTTTCTCAATATACATGTTTATTTGCTTTAGGTTTTCTGTGTCAACAACTATGGTTATATGGTGTGTGATAAAAATTCCCTTGTAACATTCATTATTACACTTACCTATTAGTATTTTATGGACTAGTCAGCAATATAATAATAAATTATGATTATTTTAAAGGAAAAACAATTTGAAATACTTGTTAGTTTAGTTTTCATTGGAATCTGGAAATTTTATTCTTGGAGACATAGTCTATCAAATGAATAAATCGTGATATCTATATATGCTGTACTAAGCAATAATACTCCTATGGTCTTGTGTTTTCAGAAAAATAAAATCTAGCATTGTAGATATCTCTTGAAATTCTATGGGAAAGAGATATTGCTTTTAGGATAAAAGAAAATTTTAGATAGCAAAATAGTGAGGTGGAAGGTAAACCAAAAGGGCTTGCGAGACATTTCAAACAGAGAAAATTCATTTTGTTTCTGGTATTGAAATTTGATAGTAATATCTGAGAAGTATTGGTAATTCAGGGTGTTGTCTTTGGATATTGTCCATATCTATATAAATTTGAATTCAATACTTAATTAACTTTTTCTAAATTCCTCTACCACAAATTCCATTGATGTCTTATTTTTTCCTTAATTTTGGTATTTTTGTTGATGATGTTGTTATTATTTTGGGATACACATGACTGTACTCAGAGCTAACTCCTGGCTCTTTGCTGCAGGGGTGATGCCTAGTGAGGCTCAAGGGATCATATGAGGTATAGGTGTCAAAACCCAATTTGACAAATACCTGCTATCTCTCCTTTCCTTAGTTTTGTTTATTTTTCTATGTCTTGATCCCTATCTCTTTTTTGTTGTGAACCTTGTTGTTGTTTGCAATGAATGTGTCCTTATGATTGTGACTGTTATTGATGTCCAGATATGGAACTAATGGCTCCCAAGATGACCTTTGCAATTATGCCACATCTTAGTTAACAGCTGATTTTCTAATGCTAATATCTGGCTTCTCTCGTCTTGCAGAAGGCAACATATCTATGTTTATTTTCCATTCTTTAAAATACTACTTTAAGATTCAAGATGTCTGAATACATTGCCTGTCTAGACACCCAATACCTTAATACATTTATTGATCGTTAGTCAGTATTCTGAGATACTGACCATAAATCAGTAGTCTATCTCTGTCTCATTCTTTCCAACTCTGTGTACCAAGTACCCTGTATTCACTGGATGCTACAGGTTTGATGCTCAGATTATGGTACTTGCACACTAACCTTTGTGATCATCAAAAGATTGAACTTCTCTTAGTTGTGATAGTATACCTACATTCTTATATTTGCGTTCCTCTAATTTGATAATTATATGTTTCTCTGCAGTTAGAGTGCTTGCAGTTCTAGTATCATATATAGCAGGGCAAAGTGATACTTGTGTACAGAATTAGGAGTAATCCTGGACACTGACAAGTGTGTTCCAATAACAAAAAATGTTTTCATTTATAATATTAAATTTAAATCAAATATGTACAATCATATTATTAATAATGGTTTTTATTTCTTCCATAGAAGTCTATTAAATTCCTGCTATTTTCTTTTTTAATTAATATATTATTTAAACACCTTGATTACAAACATGATTGTGGTTGGGTTTCAGTCATGTAAGGAACACCCCCCTCACCAGTGCAACATTCCCATCACTAATGTCCCGAATCTCCCTCCTCCCCACCCCAACCCCGTCTGTACTCTAGAGAGGCTTTCTATTGCCCTCATTCATTCACATTGTAAAGATAGTTCTCAAAGTAGTTATTTTTTTAACTGCACTCATCACTCTTTGGGATGAGCTTCATGAAGTGAGCTGGAACTTCTATCCCTCCTCTCTTTTGTCTCTGAAAATTATTGCAAGAATGTCTTTCATTTTGCTTAAAACCCATAGGTGAGTGAGACTCTTCTGTGCTTTCTCTATCCCTCTGACATATTTCACTCAGCAAAATAGATTCCATGTACATTCATGAATAGGATAATTTCATGATTTCATCTCTCATGGCGGTTGCATAATATCCATTGTGTATATGTACCACAGTTTCTTTAGCCATTCGTCTGTTGAAGGGCATCTTGGTTGTTTCCAGAGTCTTGCTATGGTAAATAGTGCTGCAATAAATATAGGTGTAAGGAAGGGGTTTTGTAGTGAATTTTTGTGTTCCTAGGGTATATTCCTAGGAGTGGTATAGCTGGGTCTTATGGAAACTCGATTTCCAGTTTTTGGAGGAATCTCCCCATTTTTTGATGGGATTAGATGTTATTTTTCTTGTAATGTTCTGTCAGTGCCTTGTATATTTTGGATATTAGCCCCTTATCTAATGGGTATTAGATGAATAGTTTCTCCCACTCTGTGGGTGTATCTTGTATCCTGGACAGTTTCCTTTGATGTGCAGAAGCTTCTCAGCTTAATGTGTTCCCACATGTTAATCTCTGCTTTCACTTGTTTGGAGAGTGCAGTTTCCTCCTTGAAGATGCTTTTAGTCTCAATGTCACGGAGTGTTTTACCTACATGTTTTTCTATATACCTTATGGTATCAGGTCTGATATCAAAGACTTTAATTCATTTGAAATTTACCTTCATGCATGATGTTATCTGGGGGGGGTCTAAGTTCAATTTTTTGCAAGTGACTAGTAAGTTGTACCATCACCACTTGTCAAAGAGGCTTTCCTTTCTCCATTTAGGATTTCTTGCTACTTTATCAAAAATTAGGTGATTGTATGTCTGGGGAACATTCTCTGAGTACTCAAGCCTATTCCACTGATATGAGGGTCTGTCTTTATCCAATACCAGGCTGTTTTGATAACTATTGCTTTGTAATACAGTTTAAAGTTGGAATTTCTCTTATTTTCAACTGATCTTAGCTATTGAAAAAACACAGTAATAAACTATACATTCTTAGATATGATTTGAGTCTTGATTTTTTAAAATTACCTAGAAAAAATTGATCCATAAGGATCAATATTTGGGTTTGATTTTGAATTTCATGTGCATTTGTTGGCAAATAGACTCCATTTCCCTTTCCAGATATGCTCCAGATATTTTTTTTGCATATTGCTTTGTGTTCCAAAGGATTCTTCCTTATATTTCAATATTGCAGGCTTCCTTTGATTGGTTATTGGCAAGAGATCACTAAGAGGCATAGATGAAGGTAGGCCACTGGATATTTTCAGATACATCTACATGAAGATGTTATTCTATTGAGAACAGTTGTGAGGTCAATTACTGTCCATGGGAAGTCCTCTCCCACAACTACATTCATTTGTATTTGCCCTAGGTTCTAGTAAACATTAATTTCTTTAATTATTATTTCCTTGATACAGAATATATTTCCAGATATAGGTTACATATAATTCTTTATTGGTATCTCTTAACCCAGCCCACACTTTAATATAGCACTTTTATTAAATTTTCAATGGCCTCTTTTAACATTCCATTTGTTTTATGGAATAACATTACAAATGAGAAAATAAATGAATGATATAAATTAAAAACTAGAACAAAAAGAAATGAAAAAACATATGAAAAAATTCCAAAGTAATTCTTAGAAAGCTCATGCTCATGAGTCATCTGTATTTCAATTCTACTTTTAGACAATACTCTTAAATCTCTACTCATGCTATAATGCGATAATAAATCAATCTTAGTTTATTTCCATTCAATATAAACTACTGTACTGTACAAACCTCACCATCTTATTTTTTGTCTTATCATTACTTACATATCTTGGTATTCCAGACAATTTCTCTTTTCATGAAATATATTTCACGAAATATTATTCTTCTAATCTTTTCACTAATTTATAACATTATAGATGGTCAGGGACCAACTCAATATATCTATGCGTGGATTCACCACACAGCAACACATTTCCAACATTATACCATCCAAAAAATCCTTTTAACATTATTTTTATTTCTCATATAAACACTACACTAGCCAGAAGTTAGTTTTGTTGGATTTTTGCAAGTTAATTTGTTAAGTTGCCTTTTTGTTTGTATATCAGTTTAAGTCTTGAAGTATAAAAACTACTAATTTGTTTCATGTCATTCCATGTGTTTATTCTTGCTTTGTTTGCCTTGTCTTTACAGATCTCCAAATACATTTATTATATTTTAGTGCTGTAGTGTGGCACCCATTTTTGTTTCTATATATACTTATTAGTTTTTAAAATATTAATCAAAGATAGGGGGCTGGAGAGATAGCACAACAGTAGGGAATTTGCCTTGTATGCAGCCAATCCAGGACAGATGGTAGTTCAAATCCCTGCATCCCATATGGTCCCAAGAGTCTACCAGGAGCAAATTTGAGCAGAGTCAGGAGTAACTCCTGAGCACTGCCAGGTGTGACCCAACCCCCCCAAAATTAAAATAAAATTTAGTCCAATATATAAATTCTCAATAATTTTAGTTAACTTCTGTGAATGATAGTTACATGTGATCTATTTCTTCATTTAGTTTGGTGTTTTCTCCTTTATGGAAAAAAAATTCTCTCTAAACTTTTTGTTTGTTTGTTTTCATCTGACATCTCAACAGCGCTTGTTGCACAGGTTTTCCCTTATTCATTTTATGGAGTTGGGTTTTTGTCATAGTTTAGATGTCTGCATATAAGTAGATAGTATTATTTCTGGAGTCTCAATTTATAACATTGGTGTGTGTGCTGCTTTTGATCCAGTGAAATACTACTTAATTATGATTGCTTTGTTATGTATTTTGAATTCAGGAGTATAATGTCTTATTTTTCCTTCCTCTTTAATGTTGGTTTTGGGGCCACACCCGTTTGATGCTCAGGGGTTACTCCTGGCTATGAGCTCAGAAATCGCTCCTGACTTGGGGGGACCACATGGGATGCTGGGGAATCCAACCGCAGTTCGTCCTACTCTAGCGCTTGCAAGGCAGATACCTTACCTCTAGTGCCACCTTCTTGGCCCCTATATATTTTTATTTTTTTGAAAAATGTTATTGTTATATCAACAGAAATATTCTTAAACCTGTATATTTCTTTAGGCAAATTATTTCAATATTTTTATATACACAAACATGGTTGCCTTTATTTTTCTGTGATTTTGTGGGATATATTTTGGGATTATCTTTCATTGATTTGCTTTTAATTTTGCTTTGTTTCATTCTTGAGCACACCCAGTGATGATCAAGGACCACACCTGGTAGAGATTGGGGATGACACAGATTACTGGGAATTGAACCTGTGTGTAAGGCAAACACTGTGTTATCTATTTGGGCTCATGACCTTGATTTCTTTTAGTGATATCATAGTTTTTGACACATATGCCATAACACCCTTTATTATATTTTCACCAATTTTTTCTAATTTTCTTGGATACTGTTATAAATGAAATTATTTCTTTAGTTTTTTATTTCTCTAGTTCAATGTTCACATATAGAAATGCAACAAAAGTATGTGTACTTTTAATTTGGAGAAATCACCAATTATTTCTATAGTAATTATCAATAAATATTTTGAACTACCTGATAACCATCAATAATTATTTCAAAAATTTGCTTTTTATGTGTGAAAAATATTTATATACTTATATTCTATACCAATTTTTGACTGGATAATATGCTGCTGTGTTATTTTTTTGCTCTTGATATCTGACCATTCTCTTGCATTAAAGAATGTAAACAATTTGAAAAAATATATAATTTTCTAACTTGTTATGAGAGGTATAAATTTTTCTCAGATTATTTTTAGTTGGAAACAGAATAATTTATTTGTATCATTTTTGTATTCTTTATCATGTGATATAGTTTTCTCTCCAACAATAATAAAAATATATGTAACATTTATCAACTATTTTATATTTATATTTCATTTTTATTAAATCAAAATTGGCCAAAACTTTATATAAATCTAAAATCCAGAAACTATTATTAATTAATCACTCTTACCTTAGTTTTCCTACTTTTAGAATTTTAGCAAATTCAACCACAAAAGCTGTTTTAGGAATAAAGTAATATAGAGAAAATATTTAGAACAGAACCTAGAACAGTGTAAGCATTAAACCAATTTTATATATAATGCATATAATGATATAATTATACATAATCAACCCTTATTGCAAAGGAAAAAATGAGGCTTCAATATATTATTTCATGAATGCTTAGTTATCATCTGTAGAGCAAGAATTAATATGGAATAGACTAGGTAAAGCATAACCTATACTGCTAGCTATTATGCAATATAGCTACTATATTTGCTTTTTTATAGGGAAGAAATTTATTTTTGTTTTCATTGTAAAATAAGTATATAAATATATACCTATATATTAAAATAACATAAAAGATTGTATCATGGGAGCCGGGAGGTGGCACAGGAGGTAAGGTGCCTGCTGCCTTGCCTAGGACGGACCAGGGTTCTATCCCCCGGTTCCCATATGGTCTCCCCGTGCCTGCCAGGAGCGACTTCTGAGCGCATAGCCAGGAGTAACCCCTGAGCGTCACTGGGTGTGGTCCAAAAACCAAAAAAAAAAAAAAAAAAAAAGATTGTATCTACAGAAAACTGGTATTTTTCCCTCAAAACTGGGAATTTATGTTACCATTTTCACTTTAATTTATATCTAAGAGGTGCCAAAATATCAAGATAACATTTAATTTTCAAAAATAAAACCTGCAGATTTTTAAGTTCTGGTACAAATAAGTTTCTTCTTTCATTATAATTTAAATAATGCATTTATAGTTGATTCAGGAAGTGGTATAATTGGCACTCAGTGTAGATTTTATTTTAAAGGTAGATCAAGTGAAATTGATAATGGAGAACTGATAGACATTTCTATCACCATGTTTCTAACACATAGTGTGATTTATTTTGCAATGCACACGTAAGAAATATATTATTTAGTAAACTGAACATTTATGTTTCCTGACACAATACAAGTAACATGTAAATTAGTAAGAACACCGCTGATTATAATTTAACCAAACTTGGGTTTCAAATGGAAAAATAAATCAGGAAGTTAATTGAAATTTCTATAAGAATATGGAATTTCAATTCACTTTTTATCCGGTGTCTCTATTTTCCTGCCAAAACTATTGTATTATGCTACAATTAACTAGAGGTGCTATTTTACACTTTAGTTATTATTTCAGAAGCACTGCTTCCGATGTCTAATAAGGTTTCCACACAGAACTCCCACACCCCAGAGCTGCCTTCAAAGGTCATTTCTTCATCCCGTTCTTTACTGACATAATTGCACCTGCCACGTGAACTGCAAAACAAGTCCCAGGCGCATAGGGTGAGTCAGTCGCTGTCATCCAAGTCACTTTCCTGTTTATGCTCATCCTGAGCATTATGGTCTGAGAAGGCTCTGGGACCATTTGTAGCTTCTCTTTTTGATAGTCAGAATTTTCCATACATTAGTTTTCAATTCCCAGTTTCCCATAGCAGGAAGTAGAATCAGACATTATATCAAAAAAAAAAAAAAAGAGAGAGTTTGTAAAATAAACTCAATATGGAGAGAGAGAAAGAGAGAGAAACAATATTTTCAAAACATCTCAATTTGAAGAAAGAAATATGTCATGTTCCTGAAATGGTTTAACAGGGCCTATGGCTGACTAGCAAATATCTTACTCACATTTCTATGTCATGTTTACCTTTCTTGTATTCTCTCGGGGACTCTTTCAGTTAAAATTCACATTTCCTTATTGCTAGATGAAACTCTTATAGCAAAATCAAATTATTTTTTTTCTGGTGAACCAATAGATGTGCTTAATATTCACAGTTATCTCTGCAACTGGAGGAAAAAGAACTATTTTCTAAAAATATATCCTACGATTTAAATAAGATTCGATGATGTGACCTTAGCAACAAATGTCTATTATACTGAAAATGAAGAAATAGATGAGTGGCATAATTCTTTACCACCTTTCAGGCAAAAGCTGGGTTTCTAAATATAGGAAGTGTCTATGACTTTGCAGAAAATAAAGATAAATAAGAGTATGCTTATAGAATAGTTTTTATAGTTTTGCTATAAAGATGGTAATGTTTGGGATTGTATTATCCAACTGTAGAATAATAATCAGCGTCACATAAAACATTATGTAATTTAGTTGCTTTATTTTCAGATCAATCAGTACAGTTCTTTATTTTTTTCTCATTCCACTGGAGAAGGATTTCAAGTAAAATAACACTACTAATTGTGCCAGGTACTATTCTTAAGCCCAGGAGATTCTCCTTTCAAATTATTCCCAGGAGACAGATGCTGATTCCATTTGCAAAAAGTAGACTCAATATTATATTATTTATAAAATTGTATAGCTAAAAAGAAATTAATGTGTAATGCTTTGTGGTTATTTGTAAATCTTCTATCCATGCAAGAACTATCGAAAATAAAACATTTTATGATAAAATTGTATAACATTACTAGAGCAATTATAATTACGTAAGATAATAGTTCATGTATCAGTTTAATATAATTACAAATAACTCTGATCACCTTAAAAGAGTTCATGACTAAAAATTATTTGAGATTAAATTTTACTGAGAGCAGGCCAATTCAGGACACTGAGGCTGTCTGCCAAAAGAGAAGATGACAAATGCAACAGGTTTCAATAAATTCCAAGGGGGAGGCAAAACTGCAGTAGAGTCATCTACCTCAAAATCTGAGTCAGGGAAGAATTAGCACAAAGTCTTCATAAATCAAAGCCTGCTCATAGATGATTTTTAGATGTTTAGTATTTGATGTTATTGTCCCTAAGTATCTTATTTAAGGATCCCAAGACAGTATGAGCAAATCACAAGTTTAAATCACTATACGTCATAGTCACAGGGCTACAAATTGACGTTTGAACTGCAATGGTTTAGCTAATTCATTCTAAAATATGTGTCATGTGGTACTCCCTTGGTTACCTTGTAGTTAAATTAGGTTTCTAAGCCATTTCAACATCCTTACGAAAAGAAAACAAATCATGAAGTGCTTATTCAAAATTCACACGCACAACCAATTATACAAATTAAGGTGCCTGAGATGTAGCATAAGAGATCGTTACTTATCTTGTATAAATATAGCATAAGAGTTCAGGTGTTTGTCATGCAGGAAGTTGACTCCAGTTTGATCCCCAGTAGTGCCTATAACCCTCAGTGCACCACCAGTAGCGAGCCATAAACATTAAGCCAGCAGTAATCTCTGATCACCAGGTGTGGCACCAAAACTTTCTTCTAAAGATAAATAACAAGCAGATTGAGGTGTAGAGATTTGGCCAGAGATTCATTTTCTATAATCCATTACCTTTCTCATGATCAGATGATATTTTTCTTCAAATGTAGACTCTTTCTTCAATTTTCTGAATGAGAAGCAATAAGTATGGTATATCTCAAAAGCTTTATTATTGATGTACACATTAGTCTCTGTGGCACTTGAACCATTCTCTACTCTTTTATCTATGATATTTATAAACTAGAAATAAAAGGTCAACCAATGTACATAAGATGAAATCAAGCACTTTATCAGTGGATGAAAGTGAGAAAAATCAACATGACATGAAGGAATATTTTTTAACTACTTTTATGGGGTGAGATTGGTTCATACTCAGTGGCAGGATTTGGGCGGTATGCCTAGCTCTGTGCTCAGAAATCAATTTGGAAAGCTTTGGGGGAAACATGAAATATTGGGAATCAAACCAGAGTTTATACCAGGTGGCCGCATGCAAAGTAAACCCTACAACTGTGCTATCACTCTGTTGAGTGAAATAAGTCAAAGGGAGAGAGATAGATATAAAATAGTCTCACTCATCTGTGGGATTTAAGAAAAATAAAACACATTATGGTAATAATATTTAGAAACAATAGAGATAAGGGCCACATGGACCAGCTCAAAAGAGTCATGAGAGCAGTTAGAAAAATAACTACACTAACAACTATCATGACAATGATAGTGAGAGAGAGAGAAATAAATTGCCTGTCTAGAAGACAGGCAAGAGTTGGGGAAGGAGGGAAACTGGGGACATTGGTGGTGGGAAAGTTACACTGGTGAAAGGGGTTGTTCATGTTATGACTGAAACCCACCTATGAACATGTTTGTAACCATGGTGCTCAAAGAAACTATTAAAAAATGAAAAAATTTAAAAAGAAATGAGAGACTAGGGGCCAGAGAGATGGGCAAGGGGTCAACCTAGGTTCAAACCCAGTACCCTATATGTTTTCTGAGTTTGCCAGGATTTATCCCTGAGCTATAGCCAGAGCACAGTCAGATGTGGGAAAAAAATAAATATATATGAAAAGTAAAATATAGATACAGAAAAACCTCTATTATGTCGATGATATTAAAGAAACAAAGTAATTGAATAGCCAATGACTAAAAGCAATAGAACCTGAAGCTGATCTAGAGAACTGAGATTATCAATGGCAGAGTGCAGAGAGTGTGGAGCTAGGAGAATGAGGTATTAGTGGGGGAAGAAGACTGACTCTGATGCAGGGTATGATACGGAATATCCTATGCATGAAATTCTTTTTTTTGTTTGTTTGTTTGTTTTTTCTTTTTTTTTCTTTTATTTTTTTTGTCCCCAAATTCCCAATACAGACCAGACAAGGGTCTGGGTTGAGGTGTATATGGGGTGCATTTACTGTAACTCCTCTTTCTATACAGTCAGTGTGAAGAACACAGCCTATGGTAAGAATTAGGAGGCCTTATTTTTTTCTTTTCTTTTTTGATTTTTTTAACTTTTTTTAACACCCCCTGTACCAGTGCTTTCCCACCACCAATGTCCCAAATATCCCTCCCTCCTAACCCACCCCCACCTGTACTCCATACAGGCTTTCCAGTTCCCTCATTCATGAATATGATTAGGATAGTTCTCTGTGTAGTTATTTCTATAACTGCACTCATAACTCATTGTGGTGAGCTTCATGAAGTGAGCTGGAAGTTCCAGCCCTCCTCCCAATATCTCTGACGATTGGTGCAAAAATGACTTTCATTTTTCTCAGAATCCATAGATGAGTGAGACAATTCTACGTCTCTCTCTCTCTCTCTCCCTCTGACTTATTTCATTCAGCATGGTAGATTCCATGTATATCCATGTATATGAAAATTTCATGACTTCATCTCTACTGACAGCTGCATAATATTCCATTGTGTATATGTACCACAGTTTCTTTAGCCATTCCTCTGTTGAAGGACATCTTGGTTGTTTCCAGAGTCTGGCTATTGTGAATAGTGCTGCAATAAATATAGGTGTGAGGAAGGAGTTTTTGTATTGTATTCTTGTGTTCTTAGGATATATCTCTAGGAGTGAGTGGAATAGCTGGGTCGAATGGGAGCTCAATTTCCAGATTTTGGAGGAATTTCCAAATTGCTTTCCTTAGAGGTTGGACTAAACGACATTCCCACCAGCAGTGGATAAGAGTTCCTTTCTCTCCACATCCCCGACAGCACTGATTATTCTCATTCTTTGTGATGTGCGCCAATCTCTGTGGTGTGAAGTGGTATCTCATCATTGTTTTGATTTGCATCTCCCTGATGATTAATGATGAGGAGCATTTTTTCATGTGCCTTTTAGCCATTTGTATTTCTTTTTTTATCAAAGTGTCTGTTCATTTCTTTTCCCCATTTTTTTGTAAAGTTCTGTCAGTGCCCTGTATATATTGGATATTAGTCCCGTATCTGATGGGTGTTGAGTGAATAGTTTCTCCCACGTGGTGGGTGACTCTTGTATCCTGGGCACTATTTCTTTTGAGGTGCAGAAACTTCTCGGTCTAATGTATTCCCATCTGTTGATCTCTGCTTTCATTTATTTGGAAAGAGTAGTTTCCTCCTTGAAGATGCCCTTCGTCTCAATGTCATGGATTGTTTTATCGACGTATTGTTCTATATACCTTATGGTATCAGGTCTGATATCGAGGTCTTTAATCCATTTGGATTTCACATTCGTACATGATGTTAACTGGGGGTCTATTTTCGCTTTTTTGCAAGTGTCTAACCAGTTCTGCCAGCACCACTTGTTGAAGAGGCTTTCCCTATTTCACTTATGATTTCTTGCTCCTTTGTCAAAAATTAGATACTTGTATGTCTGGGGACAATGTCTGAAAATTCAAGCCTATTCCACTGATCTGAAGGTCTGTCTTTATTCCAATACCATGCTGTTTTGATAACTATTACTTTATAGTAAATTTTAAAGTTGGGGAAAGTAATTCCTCCCACTTTCCTTTTCCCTAGGAGTGCTTTAGCTATTCTAGGGTGTTTATTGTTCCAGATGAACTTCATAAGTGTTTGGTCCACTTCTTTGAAGAATGTCATGGGTATCTTTATAGGGATCGCATTAAATCTGTATAATGCTTTGGGGAGTATTGCCATTTTAATGATGTTAATCCTGCCAATCCATGAGCAGGGCATATGTTTCAATTTCTGTGTGTCATCCCTTATTTCTTGGAGCAGGGCTTTATAGTTTTCTTTGTATAGGTCCTTTATGTCTTTGGTCAAGTTGACTCCAAGATATTTGATTTTGTGTGGTGCTATTGTGAATGGGATTGCCTTCTTATCTTCCTTCTCTTCCCTATCATTGTTAGTGTATAAAAGGCCGTTGATTTCTGTGTGTTAATTTTATAGCCTGCCACCTTGCTATATGAGTGTATTATTTCTAGAAGCTTTTTGGTAGACTCTTTAGTGTTTTCTAGGTAGAGTATCATGTCGTCTGCAAATAATGAGAGCTTAACTTCTTCCTTTCCTATCTGGATTCCCTTGATATCCTTTGCTTGCCTGATCGCTAGAGCAAGAAGTTCCAGTACTATGTTGAAGAGGAGTGGTGAGAGTGGACAGCCTTGTCTTGTACCAGAATTTAGAGGAAAGGCTTTTAGTTTTTCTCCATTAAGTATAATATTTGCCATTGGCTTGTGGTAAATGGCTTCAACTAGATTGAGAAAGGTTCCTTCCATTCCCATCTTGCTGAGAGTTTTGATCAAGAATAGGTGTTGGACTTTATCAAATGCTTTCTCTGCGTCTATTGATATGATTATGTTATTTTTATTTTTCTTCTTGTTGATGTTGTGTATGATATTGATAGATTTACGGATGTTAAACCAACCCTGCATTCCTGGAATGAAACCTAATTGATCATAGTGTATCATCTTCTTGATGACACATTGGATCCTATTTGCCAGGATTTTGTTGAAAATCATTGCATCGGCATTCATCAGGGATATTGGTCTGTAGTTTTCTTTTTTGGCAGCATCTCTGTCTGGTTTTGGTATCAAGATGATGTTAGCTTCATAAAAGCTGTTTTGGAGTATTCCCGTTTTTTTCAATTTCATGAATCAACCTGGTTAGGATTGGTAGTAGCTCCTCTTGAAAGATTTGAAAAAATTCATTAGGAAATCCATCTGGGCCTGTATTTTTCTTTTTGGGCAGATGTTTGATTACAGTTTCAATTTCCTCAGTGGTGATGGGGGCTTTTAGATAATCTACCTCCTCCATATTTAAATGTGGAAGGTTATATGTGTCCAAGAATATTTCCATTTCTTCCCGGTTCTCATGTTTAGTAGCATAAAGTTTCTCGAAGTAGTTTCTGATTACCCTTTGGATCTTTGCAGTATCTGTTGTGATCTCCCCCTTTTCATTTCTAATACGGGTTATCAGATTTCACTCTCTCTTTCTTTGTGAGTTTGCCAATGGCCTATCAATCTTGTTTATTTTTTCAAAGAACCAACTTCTGCTTTCATTGATCTTTTGGGTTGATTTTCGGTTTTCCACTTCATTGATTTCTGCTTTCAGCTTTGTAATTTCCTTCTGTCTCCCTAATTCTGGTTCCTTTTGTTGGTCATTTTCTAATTTTTTGAGCTGTGTGATTAGGTTAATCAGGTATGCCCCTTCTTCCTTCCTGATGTCTGCTTGTAGAGCTATAAATTTTCCTCTCAGGACCGCTTTTGCTGTGTCCCATAGATTCTGGGGAGTGGTGTCTTCATTATCATTTGTTTCCAGGAAAGTTTTGATTTCCTTTTTGATTTGATCTCGGATCCACTGGCTGTTCAGTAGCAGGGTGTTTAATTTCCAGCTGTTAATGTTTTTCTTCTGTGTGGCTTTGTAGTTTACATCTAATATCAGAACCTTGTGGTCGGCAAAGTTAGCTTGCAAGATTTCTATCCCCTTGATTTTATGGAGGTATGTTTTATGTGTCAGCATGTAGTCTATCCTGGAGAATGACCCATGTACATTGGAGAAGAATGTGCATCCAGGTTTTCTGGGTTGAAGTGTCCTATATACATCTACTAGTCCTCTTTCTTCCATTTCTCCTTTCAGGACCAGTATGTTTTTGTTGGGTTTCATTCTGGTTGACCTATCGAGTGTTGCTAGGACCGTGTTAAGTTCTCCCATAATTATTGTGTTATCATTAATTTCTTCTTTTAGATTTGTCAGTAACTGTATTAGATAATTTGCTTGTCTCTCATTGGGTGCATATATGTTTAATAATCTGATTTCTTCCTGTTGCACATATCCCTTAATTAGAACTTAATGTCCATCGTTGTCCCTTACCACTTTTCTGAGTATAAAGTTGGCGTCATCAGATATTAATATGGTTACCCTAGCTTTTTTGAGGGTATTGTTTGCTTCTTTGATTTTCCTCCAGCCTTTGATTTTGAGTCTATGTTTGTTCTGCCTATTCAGATGTGTTTCTTGTAGGCAGCAGAAGGTTGGTTTCATCTTTTTGGCCCACTTTGCCACTCTGTGTCTTTTAATTGGTGAATTTAGTCCATTAACATTGAGGGAGATGATTGTCATAGGGTTTGATGTCATCTTTGTAGATAAGTTTCCTGTGTTTATTGGTCTCCCTTGTCTTAGAGTAGACCTGTCAGTTTTTCCTTTAAGGCTGGGTAATTTTCTGTGAAGTTTTTAAGCTGTTGTTTATCCATGAATCTATGTATTCTTCCTTCAAACCTGAATGTGATTTGGGTTGGGTGCAATATTCTTGGTGAGGCATTCATTTCTTTCAGTCTTGTCAAAATATCCCACCACTGTCTTCTGGCCTTAAGAGTTTCTTGTGACATGTCTGCTGTAAGTCTCAGGTATGCTCCTTTGAATATAATTTCCCTTTTTGATCTTGCTGCATTCAGTATTCTATCTCTATCTGTAGGATTTGTCATAGTAACGATAATGTGTCTGGGGGTGTTTTTCTTTGGGTCTCTCTTGGCTGGTACTCTTCGGGCATGCAGGATTGGATTGCATGAATGTAGTCATTAACTCTGGTATTGTCTCTTTGATGATGTCTTTGACAGCTGATTCTTCCTGGTGATCTCCTACTTGGGTCTCTGCGACTCCAATGATTCTTATGTTGTTTCTTTTGGGTTTATCAAAGACTTCAATTTTCATCTGTTCACATTCCTTGAGTACTTTTTCCATTGCCTGATCGTTTGTCATAAGTTTCTTTTCCCATTTCTTCTGCTGTGTTGAGTTTTTGTGCATCACATCTTCCAGTACTCCGATACTCTCTCTTCAGCTGCTGTTACCCTGATGTCAAGGGCATCCACTGAGGTTTTCAGTTGAGCTGCCATGTTTTTCAGGCCTGCTATTTCAGTTTGGAGTTTCTGAGTTCTGTCTTTGTGTTCTGTTCTGATCGATCTATGCTTTCTTGGAGTTTTACAAACATATTCCTTATTTCTATTTTAAGTTCCTTATCTGAGAGGTTAAGCAGAGGGTTGTGATTTTTAAGGTCATCCAAACCATCATCCTTATTCTCGGTGCATAGTGTTTGTCTACAAGCTTTCCGCATTGTCGCGCCAGTAGTGTGGTTTTTCCTGCATGTTGTGATGGGGTTTTCGCTTTGTGGCCACGCTCTTCTGGGGCTCCAAGAATTCAGAAAAGACAGAAGCACAGAGAAAGACTCCCCTCAGTCCACAGTTCCCTTAGCAGAGTCTATGCATGAAATTCTATCATTAACAGTGCTGTAAATCTAAACATATAATTTATAAAAAATAATTTCAGGGGTTGGAAGATAGTACAGTGGTTAAGACACTTGCTTAAGTGCAATTAACCCTAATCAAGTATCTGTCACCTCACAGGGACTCCTAAGCACCAATAAGAGTAATACTTGAGCTCTGAACAAGCCCAAAACAGGACTAGGCGGGCCCTCCCACAAGCTTAGGAACGAAAAACAAACACACCCAATAGTTTTGCCTTGTTTTAGAATAAATAGCAAGTCATTAATATTGCAAGCAAAGCTTTTCCTATGTAAAGTTTTCCTATGTAATGCTTTTCTTATGTAAAGCTTAATTTTCTCATCAAATCTATGTATATCTTGGGGCCTGAGCGATAGCACAGTCGCAAGGCGTTTTGCTTTGCATGCAGTTAACCCAGGATGGACCTGGGTTCCAACCCGGAGTCCCATGTGGTCCCCCAAGTCAGGAGAAATTTCTGAGCACATAGCCAGGAGTAACCCCTAAGCATCACTGGGTGTGGGCAAAAACAAACAAACAAACAAACAAAACAATACCAAAATATGTGCATTATCTTGGAAAGCATTAGTTTATCTTAATTTTTTCTTCTATTATAAACATTTAAACCTGTTTTAAACTTCACTTTCTAAGGCCTTCTCTCTTCATGTACAATACCCTTGATATAAAGCATTTTTGATGCTTTAAAAGTAGCTTGTTCCACATACATCTTGTCATATTTTTAATACTAGCTACAATAATTTGCAGCTATTTTATAATCATTTCTTAGACTTTTAGATTCTTTATAGTCAGTGTTCCATCTTATCTTTCCTTGTGTTATTCATGAAACATGGAAGAAATGCAATTAGATCTGTTGTATTGCAACGAATTTAATTTGTCAACAGCAAATTCTTCCCACAGGATCTAGTCCACTTTTTTTAGAATCAAAGCTATATTTATATAAATAGGGAGGTCAAGAAATAACATGAATTCATGAATATATTCCCTTGGGTGATGAGAGGGGAGAACTTACATAAAGATAATATCTTTACAAAGCTCAATCTCTCTAAATATCACCAATTTGTATCCAGTTTAAATAATGTTTTGTATGCTGTGCTGAATTTTATAGACAAAGTCAGGAGATATATATCTGAGCAATATGGTCCATGTTTTATTTTTTAATATTCTAACTTAATATACTATATATGTCACAGAAAATATGAAGCAAAAATGTCTCCTCTAAAACTAATCATCATCCAAATCAAATAATTCTTTCTTCAGAAAGAAAATCTTGAATTATTTTTTGGCCATGGTTTTGATGAACAGAATAATTTGTACTTAGATATCTACATTGTGTGATTATGTATTTTTAGATTAAAAATGAAATTGGAATAAATTAAAAATTTTATACAGTGATCCTTATAGAAAATTGAGGAAACGTGCTCACTTCAGCAGCACATATACTAAAATTGGAACGATACAGAGAAGATTAGCATGGCCCCTGCACAAGGATGACACGCAAATTCGTGAAGCGTTCCATATTAAAAAAAAAAAAAGAAAATTGAGGAAACGTTTCATAATCATATTTAGAAGACATCAGGACAAAAAAAATTATACATTGTCACTGACAACTGATGAGTTTTAATAGAGACTATAATATAATGACAAGTAGGCTTAATAATTGTCAGTTGGAAAATGAGACTCTTGTTTATATTTAATCATATTTTTTTTCAAAATTGGTGAAATTTTTATGCAGAGAATTATTTGTTCAAAATTATAATATGAAAGAAATACCTTAGGTATATTTTCATTGAAAATTATTTCAATCTCAGTGGACAAAGTATATTTATAGAAAGGAATTAAATTGAATTCAAGAATTTTACAAAGCACTGATGATTTAATTAATTCAAACATATTGATGGTATTTCCTTATCTCTTATTTTCCTACTGTCTAAGAAAAGCAGATATAGACTGTACAATCCCTTTGTTTTCTAGATATTTGGAATCACTCCATAGGTACTGTATTGATTATTCCTTTCATTCTCATTGGCATCATTCATTGGCAAAGTATTTACACCATAAATTTCATTAGATCATAATCCCAATAATATCATCTTGATCATTCTGCCATGTCAACCATATAATTCATCATTAGCATCTCATTATTTTTCACCAGCATTATACTAATAACATAGTTATCATTTCATCATCACTACTACCTGTTCCATCAACACCATAAAATCATCTGAAAACTATCTTCAGAAGCAGTAGTGGCAGAGTATCAATGGCAGAATATCATTGTGGTATTTAGCCCTCATGTATCAAACATAGTTGCTTCATTTTTAATTATGTTCACACTAGTCCCTTTGTTATTAAAACCTTTGTAATAAAACTATTATGTTTAAATAACATACTTATTCTATGTTCCAAGATTTTTAGGCTGTGTTAGTTGAAGTGCATATTCTTAGCAGACCTCTAATAAATACTATGAATATATCATCTTTGAATAGTAATCAATGTTATGAAATCATTGCACTCATTAAATTAATAATTCCTATATGCCAATGTTTTATGACTTGAGAAATTCTGGGTTTTTTAGAGTCAAAGCTTAGACAAAAAAAAAGACCACATTGATGAGGCCAGAGAGATAATAAAAATGCTAATATGTAT
>PVKC010009533.1:0-26721 GCA_004027635.1 Crocidura indochinensis
TTATTTTTTTTTTTTTTTTTTTTTTTGAGAAGGGCTGCAAAAGTTTTGTTCTGTCATTCTGTAAGTACAAATAGGCAAGAACCCTAGAGTGGCCATTAATTTAAATAGGAATAGTAAAAGCTCAAGAAATCATGCTCAGTGAAATTAGTCAGAGGGAGAGAGAGAGACGCAGAATAGTCTCACTCATCTATGGGTTTTAAGAAAAATAATAGTCTTCTTTGCAACAATCCTCAGAGACAATGAGAGGGGGGCTGGAACTTCCAGCTCACTTCATGAAGCTCACCACAAAGAGTGGTGAGTGTAGTTATAGCAATAACTACACTGAGAACTACCATAATCATGTGATTGAATGAGGGACCTGGAAAGCTTGTCTAGAGTACAGGTGGGATGGGATAGAGGGAGATTTGGAACAATGGTGGTGGGAATGTTGCACTGGCGAAGGGGGGTGTTCTTTACATGACTGAAACCTAATCACAACCATATATGTAATCAAGATGTTTAAGTAAATAAAAAAAAGAAAAAAGAAAATATGCCATAGAAATATAAATGATGCATACATGGCCCAGTAAGAAACTCTTCTCCATTGTATGTGAACAGTATTATTAAAAGAAGCATATTAACTCGAAAAAAAAAGTTCGAGAAACAAAAAAGAAAAAAAATCCCCCCTTTTTTTTTTGGTAAGTAAGGTGCTGAGGAAATTTTCTAATTCATAGGAATTACTGCTGGTAAGAATGGATTGGTTGTAAAATGTGTTATAGGTTAAATTTTGCACACATTTTCATAAAGTAATCAGTATTTTCCATATCCTTGTATTTTACATGTCACATTTATTTCATAGAGTTCTCTGAGTATAAACATTAGAATGGTTCTGCAAATATACTTAATTTAAAAAATTTAAACATTCTTAAACTAAGCACTGTAATATGAGTCTATAGCATACAAGTTCCTTTTCCATAAACTTCTCTAAACAAACTCATAAGAACGTTTCTATATATATATATGTTTTTATATACAGTTTGAAAATAAGTTTGCTAAAATTTACAGTCTTATAATGAGAACTTTCAGAAGAGCCTATAGTATTTAATATCTTTTTTTCCATAGACTTCTGTGAACCAAAACATTAGCACATTTTTGCAGACATAAATTGAGAATAAGTTGTTAAATAATATACACAATCAAGCATCACAACAATTGGGAAACATAAAATAGGAGAGCTGAGAACCATTAAAAATATAACAACATTATGCATTTTCCCGGAACTGTGCAAACTAATATTAAATTACTAGAGTTAGATACATAATTATCTGTTTGCAGTGGGGCATAGAATAAAGAAGTAGCTATTAAGGTCTATACAGATAAGACACACATTATAACTAGCAATATAGTGACCGATGCAAATGGGGTCAAGAGATTAACCTGGAAGAAAACTAATTATTTGAAGGTGATCTAGGTGCAGGAAGTTCTGATAGCAGCCTCTCCCAGTTGGGCATGACAGGACTTATATTTTCTATCTCTACATTATCTGAAAGGCTGCTGAGGTCACCTGGGATGCAAAGGCTTTCAGTTTGTGAGCTGGAAATTGAGTTTGAGGACTCCTCATCTCCCTGTTATTGGACCTCCTCCAACTGGACGTTGACTCTTTGGCTTCTACGCCATCAGTGACCTCTATAAACTGTTGCAGGTTGGGAGGCCAAGATCCTCTCATAATGTACCTTTTATAGAAAAAAAAGGCAGTGGGCTTTGGCATCTGGGATGCTGCCTAGAGCCTTCAACTCTCTGTTCTTCACTGCCTTTTCTGTCGCACCTAAGGGACCTCTGCCAACACGGGTGCTGAAGCAGCTTAGAGAGGCCTGAGGATGAATTGGCAAAACCTATGCTGATCAAGAGCATAGTGACTGCTTTTTACTGGCCCTCTGCCAGGTCCGGGCATGTTAGTAGCTTGGATACGCCTTCTATCCTTTCACAGCAACAAATTCCATCATTTCCCATTCTCAAATGCTACACAGAAATATCCTTGGGTTGAATCTTTTAATAGCTATCCAGTGAACAGGTTGATTCTTTTTTATAGGGGGGGTTGAAGGCCCACACCCAGCAGCTCCCATGGGGTTACTTCTGGTTCTGAGTTCAGAAATTGCTCCTGTCTTGGGGGACCATATGGAATGCCAGGGAATCAAATCGGTGTCTGTCCTGGGTCAGTTGCTTGCAAGGCAAATGCCTTGCTGCTGTGCTACCACTCCGGTTCCAGGTTGCTTCTTTTGTATCGTTCCTGTTGATAAATATGTAACCATGAAAGGCATAGAACCATTTGACAGTGACCAGGACTTGATTGCCAGAACTGGCTTATATCTGCTTCAGGGCTGGAAGCATGGGGGGGTGGGAGGGGTCTTTCTTGTTGAGCCTTTTTCAGACTCTGAGTTTGGAGAGTTGGAAACCAACTCATTCTTGGGAAATGGGGGTCTCTCTGGTTTAGTGCCAGTAGTAAAAGATAATTTATCATCCCTCGGAAGTCCTTCAGATTGAGAACTCATCACTGAAGTAATCCTTCCCCAAGAGAGGTTTGCTAACGGAGGTAGGGAGGACGAGGTCTCTCCCCTCCAGCTCGGAGAACGCGGCTACCACCCAGTAACCAGCGGTTCTGAGGTGAATCGGCGAGTGAACAGCTCACGGAGAGTCAGACTTGTGGAAATATCAGCTTTATTCGGTGGAAATCACTGAGGTCCAATGACCCAGCGTCAGTTCCAACCCAACAGCCCCCCCAGCCTTCCACAGACTTCTCTTTTATCCATTAGAGTCAGGTACCACCCTAGGGTAGGGGCAGAAAGCCAGGTCACACCCTAGAGTAGGGTCCAATCACTGATCAGGGTAGGATCAGGGTGGGTCCAGAAATGTTTATACATAAAAATTCCAAATCATGATAAGATTAGAAATGTTTACATATGCAACAATCACCACTGGGAAGGCACCCCTCCCTTCTTTGAGCATGAGCGAGAGAGATCTCTAAGGAGGCTGACATGTACCATCCAGAGCTAGAAATGCAGGTAGATGAACCAGAGCAACATGAAGCCATTCAGAATGGAGGCCATGCGCACCAATGTTCCAGTGAAAGGCACTGCACACACGATTCATCTCGAGGGGGCCAGCACGGTGTTTATCCACCAGAGGGTCAAATAACTAACCACCGTTGGGATCTTCTCAGGTCTTTAGGTTCCTATTCAAGTCCAAGTTGTAAAATCACCACAAGAGCTGTATTTCCAACCCCAGGTTGATGAGTCTGAAGAAGGTTAGCGGTGGACAATTTAATAAACCAAGCCAGTCAGGAGGTAATCATGGAGTCAGAGCTTTTCACGTCATGGACTCTCTGTGTGCCAAGTCATGACTGAAATCGCTTTTTATTCTACTGGTACAAATTCAATCAGGAGTGGGAGGATCTAGTGAGATCCAGGTGGACTTTTACAAGTCAAATGGCTAGGTGTAAATAGAAAGGTAGGGGAATGCTTTTCTTTTGTGTAAACTAATAGGTGTCTAATGACATAATGAATGAATGATGAAAATGTAGTGAATATTCATTATTGAATACTATGCAGCAGTAAGGAACAATGAATTATGAAATTTGCTGCAATCTGGTTGAAACTGGAAAGTATTCGTTGAGTGAAGTAAGCCACAAGAATCAAGACAGACACAGAATGTTTTCATTTATCTGATAAATAGAATAACTGGATGATAAATGTAATATAGTAAAGGAAGGATGCCTAGATCATCCTTGAACCCAGAGTTTTGGAGAAAGGCAGAGAAGAAAATAATCAAGACAGGAAGGAATAAGGCAAAAAGGGGAAGTAATGGGGAATAGGGATCAAAGCTTTGGACATGTTACTTATGTGGGAAAGTTGTGTAGCAATGCATTCAAAGCACAAATATAGCACTGAAAACATGAAATCAAATATATCTACTAAGGTGGCAGTCAGGGGATGGGGAGAAGTGCAGGTTTGAAGATGACAAAGTGTGAGAACACTGGTTATGGAAGTTGACACTGGTAGTGGGATTTGTGTTGAAATATTACATGCCTAAAAATCAACTACCAATGACTTTGCAAACTATGGTTCCTTAAATTAAAAATTCTACTATAAAGGTGTGTGAGACACAGAAAAACATAGGCAGAAGTTCAACACCTTGGCTCATGTAGATGCCAAGACCTCCAGATACAGAGGTCTGATTTTATCACTCAGGATACAGCAGAAATCTCCCATACAAAAGCACCAAGGGGAGAGTAAATGAATCTGAAAGGAGTCTATAGTCAATCCCGTGACAATATATGGCAAGTGTGGAGAAACCCTGTATCTCTTAGGCAAAGGAAATTCCTTTTCGAATGACCCCAATATTTACTGTGCATCTGCAGGAGGGGGAAAAAAAAAGCACAAAACAATCTTTTGTTATTATCACTATTTACTTATCTATCTTTTGTTGATCTCATTACTGTGGATTGGCTATTGAAGTGGATGTCTCCATGTATTTCTATCTCAATACCATGGCCTTTATACGGTATTTACTTTCTTTTTTCCTTCCTTTTTTTTTTTTTTTGGAATGCTCACAATTGATGATTCTTTATGTATGGTTATTCTATACCACCTTCATTTTCCTCTCCGTTTCTCAAACCAAAAATGAAAACCTCTAGAAGGACTCCACCCATTCCCGGAGTATTTGATCCCTTATTTTATTTATTTATTTATTTTTATTTATTCATTCTTTTCTTTATCTTCTATTTTTTTTTCCTTTTTCAAACAAATCCACATAACTTGAACTAACTATCCCCGCCTCCCAATTAGGGGGGGGAATGGGGGTAACCAAGATCAAACAGGAGTAAGACCACCAAGTAGTAAGCTAGGCACAGAGGGGACCACTTGCTTTAGCAACCCTGGGGGGGGGGGTAGGAGAGAGGATATGGGAAGTAGGACGGGAACGGAGGTGGAGGGACGACTTTTTGATGATGGGAGCTCCCCTGATTTTATGTTAATTTGTACATAAAATATGATTGTCAACAATATGTAAGCCAATATGTTTAAAATAAAAATTATAGAAAAAAAAGGTGTGTGAGAGATAGCATGGAGGTACAGCATTTGCCTTGCATGCAGAAGGACAGTGGTTTGAATCCCAACATTCCGTATGGTTCCCCAAGCCTGCCAAGAGCGATTTCTGAGCTTAGAGCCAGGAGTAACCCCTGAGCACTGCTGAGTGTAACCCCCAAAAAACGAACAAAATTCTACTATAAAAATAAAATAAGAAGCATTTAGTAACTATCCCCAATTGAATACTCTAGAATCTTTCTATTCAAAATTGTACAACTTTCTCAAAAATCATAGAACTCAAAAAATCATAGAACATATTACTCATTAATTCCCCTCCTGGTCATCTACCCCAAGCACATTAAAACACTAAATTACACATATATGTGCATACTTATGTCCCTTACAACATTATTTAAAATAGCCAAGATTTAAATTCACCCAAATTGAAATTGTGACCTATGTATAAACAATGGAATACAGCTATAAGAAAAGATAAAATCTTGTAATTTTCTGTAATTCACATAGAATTGGTGGGAATCATGAGAGTGAAGTGGGTCAGAAGAAAAAGTACATGATACCTAATGATGCTATTAATAGAAAACAAAATAATAGATCATTTCTATTGGAAACAAATACTGTAATTATCAACAGTACTTGGGGTATAAGCGAAAAAGAAATTTTTAGGTAGTGGTGGAAGGTTGATACTCTGATGGTGCTATTCATGTTATAAAATCAAAATATAATTATAAAAACCTTTTGTAAACCTTGTTACCACAATAAAACTAGTTGAAATTTTTAATTAAAAAACACTATTATTTTTAATGCAATCTTAGCTCCAATTATCTTACTATGGGGCTTAGTTCTATTTTGCTGCATGATATATTCCTTTTCTCTTGACTAAAAAGTTTGTATTTTTTAATGAGTGTGTTAAAACAAAAGTCACAATTCCACATATATCACCTGGAAGAAAGTTAGCACAGTTGATAACTAAATGTTTATTTGTTCCCAAATCAATTTTAGTTATAAATTTTGGATCATGCCCTAGACACTTTCTATGTAGGCCTCTGAAGACCCTGCTTTTGTCTTTTCTCTATGTTATGGGTCCAATTAATTTAAAGTATAAACTCAAAGTATCTAGCTTTTGCAGGAGATACAGGAATAGTATATTGAGACCCTGACCCCAGGATCAAAAAACATTTCACTTATTGACTTAGTTCATTCTTCACTAATCTGAGAGTTTGTTTGTGAATGTATGTAGTGTGTGTGTGTGTGTGTGTGTGTGTGTGTGTATGTGTGTGTGCATGCGTGTTAGAAAGAGGGGGTGAGATCTGGAGCGATGCAGTGGTAGGGTGCTTTGCCGTGCATGTGACTGACCCAGATAAGACTTTGGTTCAATCTCTCAGAATATGGTCCCCATATTGTCTCCTATGCCAGGAGCAATTTCTGCTTGCATAGCCAGGAGTAATTCCTGAGTGTCACCAGGTGTGCCCCCCCCCCCCAAAAAAAAAAGAAGAAGAAAAAGCAAGGAAAAAAGAAAGAAGAAAGAACGAATGAAAGAAAGAAGAGAAAAAGAAAGAAAAAGGAAAGAAAGAAAGAGAAAGAGAAAGAAAAAAGAAAGGGAAGAAAGAATGAAAGAGAAGAAAGAATGAAAGAAAAAGAAGAGAGAAAGAGAAAAAACAGAAGAAAAAAGAAAAAAAGAGAAATTGAAGGTTAATGTATTTTCTCTTCCAAAGATTATGTGGTAAAAAGATAAATAAATAAAACATTTATCTCTTTTGCATTTATCCCTATCTAGTGTCAGTTTTTGATTAAGTTTAGGAATTATGTGAAAGGCATTTACCTTGGTTCGTACCACACACAAAAAGGATATCTTCATTGGGAATTACGGGTTTTCACTGAATACGGGAAATAATTTCTTTATCTTTTATTGAATTAACTTTCCTTTTTCTCTTTATTCCAGCTGAAGAGCTATACCATCACATTATTTTAGAAAGAATAGCAAATATTTTACATAGATAGGAATGCTGTTTTTAAAAATGTAAGTTACTATCGAAATTATATTGAAATGTCAAAATTTTCCTAATTTTAAATTTGCTACAGGGATTTATAAAAAATTATGATTAAAACGATCTCATATCCTAATTAGGCAACATGATTTATTTGTATTTATTTTATTTGGGCTATATAATTTATAATACTATCATGTTAATGTTGCTGCAATGTATCAACCACTAGAATATCAGTCTCTCTCCCTACTTTCCTAGTTTCCTTCTCATATGCCACTCCCACTAGTGATAATAATAGGCCTATTCCCATGATTTTGTTATTATTGGGAATTATTTATTTATTTTATGTGTGTCTTTATACCTTCAATAAGGGAGACATTCTGTATCTGTATCTCTTTGACTAGCTCTTTTAGCACAATAGCCTTCAGTTTCATGCAGAAATTAAAGAAAATTCGTGTTTTATCTTTACCTATAGCTGAGTAGTATTACATTCTTGAAATAATAAATTGCTTTTTGAAGTTTAAATAGTGATCATATATGTACAAAAGACAAACCTTTAACTGCTATTAAGTATTGCTGCTTTGAAAGCTTTGATTTTAGTGAATCATGAAGTAGGTCACCTCTTTACTGAAGTGATTCAAATCTGAATGGTAGAAATATGGACCTAAGAAGTTCTTCTAATTATTATTTAAAAAAACATTGCTTTTAAAAATAATCTAACAGAAAATAACCTTTATTCAGGAAAGTAATTATTTTCCTTAGCATATTATATTTTGGATAGAAATAAAATTTCTTATAAAATGTTAAATTTAGGAGGTAGATAGACAGACCAGCATCAGAATCTTCTTTGTGACAAAAATATTCATTTTCATACTAGATTAGTATGCCTTGAGGGAGAGAGAAGGAAGAGGACAATGGGAGGATTTTATGAGCCATTCCAGCTGGGCCATACCAGCCACTCAGTCCCAAGAAACTAAAGAGACAGACAGACAGACAGTAAGGTCTTCTTTGACTCAGAAGAACCATGTTTACTCCAAATCAGTGCACCCCACAGCCACTCAGCTTCAGTCTGTAGCTACACACTGCTAGACAATGAGCCCTATACCAATACATAAAAAGCAAAGCCACTTGGCAAAGGTCCTAATGGGAAAGAAATTCAGAACCCAACATGTTTAGTGGAGGAAGATAGCAGTTTTGACGACAATTACTAGTCATTAGTATAGAAATAATCAAAAGATTCAAGAAAGTTAAAGAAGCCATGGAATGGGCAGGCAATAAGACTTAAGAGGATATTATATGAGAATAGAAATGAGACAATTTCAAACAGAAATGACAGAACTTAAAAACTTGGTAGGCACAGTAGTGAGAAAAACTCACTAGAAGGCCTCACAAGAAGGACATCAGCTGATTAGGCAGAGATCTTCCAACTCCGAACCCTAGATCCCAGACATAGAATTGACACAGTTCTCTTCTACAGCTCCAGGAATCAAACTTGCTCTGGGACATTCTTAATACTGCTCTGACATCAACATGCACCAGCTTTGATATGACAGCCTGACAACTTGATCTAAGAGCATGTTGTCTTACCTCACCTTCTAACAATAAGATGAAATCAGAAGACTTGTCATCTTTTGATCTGTGCAAATGTCAAGATAGCTTTCTACAGAAGGCTGACTATGGCAACCATGACTGGGCAGAATTTATCCTGGGACCAATAAAAAAGACCCTAGTTTAGGCTTTGGTCTAGGTTCAATACAACAACCAAAATCTCTAATTCTAGAGAATATTACACCAAGCCAAATGATTCAGAGGGAGAGAGATAGAGATAGAATTATCACACTTATTTATGGGAAATTAAAATAGCATGGTATTAATAGATATGTGGGCCAGGATGACTTGCATTGAGGAACTTTGCCACAAACAGCAGGAGAATGCAGATATGGTTGAGAAGAGACCATGATAATGTCAGGACTCTAAAATTGATTTTTAAAAATGATAATTCTGAACAAGAACTGGGTACTGAAAAGAGATAAAGTGATGTGCATCATATCCCTTCAGTAACATATTGCAAAGCATTTACTAAAATAAAAAAAATGGAAGAGAAAAAAATAGAGAGACAAAGGAGATATTTGTCACATAGTCAGGGTAGAGAGCAGTGGGAAAAGGAGAGCGCAAGAGGGAAACTATGGACATTGGTTAAGGGAAAGCTCTATTTTGAAGGGTGTTCAGCATAGTATGGCTGAAAATCACGAAGGACTTTGTAACTGTGTATCTCATGGTGATTCAGTTAAATAATATATTTCTAAAAATATTAAATGATAGAGACATATTTTTTTTTGTTTTTTGTGACCCCCAGTGTTGCTCGATAGTCAGGTGCCAGTCAAATGCCCTACCCTTTCTACTACCCTCTATTAACACACTATTTCAAAACCATCTTTAAAAGGAGACATGGCCTGGAGAGGGCCACTGTGTGAGTATTGTGCCAGCATTCATCTATTTGTGGGTATAGGAGATACAATATTGAACCAAAGAGTAATTATTTTGGCCCTTACGGTTTTTATTACATACCTATTTAGATATTTTGATTATGTTGAAATAATTATCACTTTCTTTATATTTATTCTCCCTTGAATTATAGTGCTTATTCAACTTTTATTTCACATTGCAGTTCAGAAGTACATTACTCATACTCTGGACATGTATATGAAGGCTCTTTACTAGGATTTTAAAGAATTTCTAGGTAGAATAAGCCATCATCATTTTACTCAAAGAGGGTTAAAAAAGAAGACTAATGTGAAAAGAGCAAAATTTTGATGTAAAACACAAAGCCATAGAAAATATTTTAAAAGCCCATCTTTGTTCTTTGAAAAGATTAATAAGATAGACCCCTTGCAAGACCAAAAACAAAATATTGGGAATATGAATAAATACCAAATGAAACAGTGATAATTAAGACACATTAGATACTTAAACACACTCAAACAATGATTAGAGAAGAGGAAACCAAAAATCATACATATAACAATCTCCTCAAACACGGTATATAAAAAACGCAAATGAAAACAGTAGTAAAATGTTTTCATAAACCTTGTAGATTGGAAAAATTAGAAATATGGATAATGTCATGAGTTATTAGAGATTAAGAACATGATAAGTTGATTCTTGCTATGTGTAGTCCTGGAGGCCCCTAGCCTCACTGGGCAGGGAGCCTGAGAGTCCTGAAGCACTGACAAGTTGACTCACAACTGTGATTCCTATCACATTGCAGCCAGAGCACTACCATATCCTAAGTCTCTAATATTAAACAACTAACCTGTTAGCCAATTACCACTTGAGGTGGCTACATGGGAGGCTCCACCATAATGAAAACAACAACAACAGCAACAACAACAGCAATAACACCAACTCTGGAATAATAACATTGAGTCTATCCAAGTGTGTGTAGACAAACCAATCTAGGGTGTAAACTAACGGTACCTGATCAAATTAAGTTATCTATCTAGGCTTCATGATTCAACTTTAGTACTTCTAATTTTACATGCTGTGATAATTTTGTATGTCACCTTGGCTTAATATCAGTTGCTCACATATTAAAGAAAACATGATTCTCAGTATAGTTGTCAGGGTTTTTTGTTTGTTTGTTTTTTTTTTTTTTTGCTTTTTGAGGTGATATCAACATCTAATTTGCTTGATAGAATAAGCAAACTTTTCCTCTAAAATGTATATCTCACCCAATCAGTGGAAGACTTAAGGAGCCCAGAGACTTTTCTTTCCCAGAGAGATTTTTTTCCTACTTCTAATGGAATCATCAATCTTCTCCTGATCTTAAATAAGGATTGAATACTGGAGGACCGAGTGATAATAAAGCAGTGGGGCATTTGACTTGCATGCTGCTGACAGGGTTCTATTCACAGCATCCTATAAGATGCACTAGCTTGCCAGTTAGGAGAGATTTCTAAGCCCAGAGCCAACAGTAACCATCGTTGTGGCCCAAAAACCAAAACCAAACCAAAACCAAACAAAAAAACAGAAAAACAAACAAGAATTGAATAGTGGAATTTCCTGGGTTTTAATTCTGTCACTCTTCGATGTAGAGGTATACCATCAATTATTATGACTCTCTAGTTTGTGACTTACTGTGCAGATCTTAGTACTACCAGTGCACAGACATGCGCACACATGCACGCACACACACACACACACACACACACACACACACACACCATACCTACCAATTTTATTTTTCTGAATAACTTAAACTAATACACTTGCCAATGATTTTTTAAATGGCTACGAGGGGTTATGGAAAATTTATTTTAGTAGCCAGAGAGATAATACAGTGTGTAAGTCATTTGCTTTCCATGAGGCTAACTAGGGTGTGATCTTTGGCATTACAGATGGTCCTCTGAGCACCATCAGGGGTTATTCATTACAACAGTGCCAGGAATAACCCCTGGAGCACTTCTGGTTGTGACATTAAAACAAAGAAATAAAATGAAAAAAATTACTTTTATTTGTGGATATAGAAACTGAATAAGTAAAATATGGTATAATTAGGACTACACCATAGTTAATGATATGAAAAAAATAGTAAAATGAATATATAGTGAAGATAATGCTTAATAAAAAGATATAATGAATTTTAATTTTTTAAACTGAAAGTACTTGCTTGTTAAATAACTATATAATTTGTTAATTATATAAATTAAATATATTAGAATGCCTATTATAGAGAGAAAGATGGGAAGATCATGTTGAAAGGAATGAATACATAATTAAATTAATAAACAAATAATAAATTAATAAACAAATATGCTTATGGCATAACCTGGTTAGATCCCTAGCACTGCCCAGAGTGATCCCTGATCAGAGTTAGGAGTAGGTCTTCAGCACCATTGCATGAGGCCCAAACAGGCTCCCCTCAAAAAAAGGAGTCAATTTAAATATCATTTTTTGCAGTGACCAATAGAAAACTACCATGTAGTTCAAACATTATTAAAATACAAAGATTTCTTAAACTAATTACTTTGTTATTGAAAATAAGAAAACAATGGAAAAAAAGGAGAAAGCTCTATCAGAGATTTAACAAAATACTGAAGATTGTTGGAACAAGTCACTGTCTATAATTAGAACAGAGAGCCTGAAGCACCCAGGGACAGACGAGTTTGTACTATGGGCATTTATATGCTGGAAGTCAGAGGAACTCCACTCTGTCATGTACACACAAGCATGTAGATGTCATAATCGTATTTCCTGACTGTGAAACCCTAATAAAGTGAGTGGGAAAAAAAGAGATATATAAAAAAATGTACAAAGTTAATTTATTGCATTAATAAAGCTCTTTACTGTATTGTGAATCTGGGGACAAAATAAATAAATAAATAAATAAATAAATAAATAAATAAAAATAAAGCTCTTTAAACTATAAAAAAATAAAGTGAGTGGGAAACAGGTTTGGGATTAACATGGGATTGAAATCAATTTTCAGCACTGCTTCTCATTTGTCTCTTTACAACCTGATAAATCTTACAAGTCTTTGTTTTTATAACTACATTTAGATAAATGTAATAAAATAACTTAGCATTCCGAAGAAACTTATAATTCTAAAGCGATTATCAATATGTTTCACAGAAAAATTTATTCTTGTCAGTATAATTTCCTATGATTTTGAACAAACACATTTCGGTGATCAACAGCAAGCATAGAGTCCAGTTTTGACTACCTCAAAAATCTCCAGGGTCACTTAATCCCCTCTGACAGCCACTCTTCCCTTTCCTCTTCTATAATCATACATTTTTCTACAATGTCATATAACTGGAATTGCATTTGTATTAACCTCTTGAGTTCATATTTATTCACTCAGTATAATGAATTTGAGATCCATTTCTGTATATAACAATTCACACTTCTTATTTCTAGTTGATATTCTGGTGTATGGATGTACTATGATTTCTTTATCTGTTCATCCCTTGAAGGGCATTTTGATTTTTATAGACTTTTTTTTGGGGGGTCACACCCGGCAGTGCTCAGGGGTTACTCCTGGCTCCATGCTCAGAAATTGCTCCTGGCAGGCACGGGGGACCATATGGGGCACCGGGATTCGAACCGATTACCTTTTGCATGAAAGGCAAACGCCTTACCTCCATGCTATCTCCCGGGCCCCTTTTTATAGACTTTTATAATTAAGAAAACAGATGCCATAAATATACCTTATAAGATGTGTAAATAGGACTGCTAGCTTTATATATTTTATTAAAAACTCTACAGTTTTAAATATTACTAAGAAAAGAGAAACTACTTTTTCAAATTCTTGGCAAATACAAGGTAAAACCAGTTCATTCTTTGAAAGATTTTCTGTGTCAATCATTGAGGACAGTGATTTATAAATCAGTAAAGTGACTGTTTAAATGACTTTGTTCATAATTTCATTACAGACTAAGGAAAGTTCCTAGGTTTTCATTATGATGAAGAAACATTTCCCTCATTAATTTGTTAATTTATCTTATATGGATTTTCTCATATGCACAGTATGACTGTATGATACTTGATTAGGTTTTATATTGTACTTGCTGGGATATCATGATTTTTTCCAATCAGGGCTAAGGCATTGAACACTCTTTTTAGCAGTAGCAAAAATATTATTTGGAATAGTAGCAAAGGCAAAAGCTTTATACCATGGGGAAAGATTTCAGAGCAATAACTACATAGCTTAAATTAGTTCCATAACTATCACCAAATGATTACTGAGGGTTACCCAGATCTTATTTTTCATAGGTCTCAGTTCTAAAATAAATTATAGGATATGGTTCTCAAAACACAAAAACTCGAGAAGTCAAAATGCTAAGGAAGATCATGAAGATATACATTTCAAACATTCTTGCAAAAATGTCTAAATATATGATTTTCATATTTTTGCCTGTTATTTTTTTATTATTTAAGGGCACATTGCTGAATCAAGTATTAAATTAATATGTAACTTTTCTAATTGGCTCACAGGTCTTTATGTATCTGTACTTCCTCCAGACATATGTGAAAATTCTTGATTTCCCCTAGTTCTGATAACAAAACGTGTGAAATAATTTTTTTGTGAAATAATTTTTGTATTGACAATTTACTATTGGAAAGACAGTATATTATTATTTTAATTTTGTATCTCTTATTGTGGACACATAGAGAATCTTTATATTTTTCAAATAATTACATTTTGTGCTTATAGTATAGAAACACTATAAGTGCTGGTGCCATTAGTAGAGAACCAGATAAATATAATAGCATTTAACAATAGTATACTTAGAAATCATGGAATGCTATGGATGAAGACTATCTTAGTTTTTAGTTTTAATAGTTCTTTTATTTTTGGAGGGGGGTTGCACCCAGCAGCACTCAGGGATTACTTCTGGCTCTATGCTCAGAAATCGCTCCTGGCAAGCTCGGGGGACCATATGGGATGCCAGGATTCAAGCCATCGACCTTCTGCATGCAAGGCAAATGCCTTACCTCTATGCTATCTCTCTGCCACAGTTTTAAGAGTTCTATAGAGGTCCTTATTGACTGAAACTAAAATGAAAACGTAAAATGTTTACTGAAGAAAATTTACCTAAGAAAAAGTGAGAATTCCAAATTATGGCTGTGTTTTTATTTGCTTCTCTGTATGTGTATAATTAACTAGTTTGAAGATGAAATTGGAATATTATGAAAGGGACAGAGTTTGGCATTTCATATCTCTGAAAACACTTTGTTTTATTAAATTGATTTTGGATTTATAGCCTTGAAAATTTGAGGAGAAAGATGAAACAGATGAAACTAAATGTTTCTCAATTGTTGGTAACCATTCAGGGTAGAACAATCACAACTGGTTCTAAAATCCCAATTATTTAAATGTACAGATCCTCATGGGATATAATCTGAAAGGAAAGATGCAGTAAAACAGTCTTGAACTCAGTACAGTGAGTGTATTATTGATGATGGTGTTATTTGTTTTTGAAACTGTTGGGTTAATAGCATTTCTGTGGTCCAAAGTACTAAGAATCAAGGTACAATTTTATAGAGATATCAAGGAGACTATAAGATTTAAGTATGTAGGTAGATACACACCAAACATATGTATCTGAAGTGTCTACATAGATACATGCACATGTTTCCTTAAAAATACATCAAATAATAAAACCATAGGAAGGAACACCCAGAGCTCACAGATGGTAGTGTTAAAATGTCACTTCTCAGTAGAAACTGTGAAAGTACCTTTCAAACTAATTAATTCTATTTATAGGGCAATTGGATATGGAAATCTTGAATTGCCATAATGGATAAAAAAGAGCCCAATTGCAAACTAGTAGAGTCATGTGTACACAAATTTGAAGTTACTGCAATTAAGTTTTATTGGTCAGATTTTAAGTAATTACAGCATCACTAAAGTTAATTACAATTACAATTTTTTAAATATACATACAATTGTATCAGGTTAAACTTACTCTGAAAGAAAATATGTTATGATCAGTACTGAAACTATAAGAAAAGAAATCTCTCTTCATAGTAGTTCACAAAGAAGCTAATAAAGCAGTTCTTCTTTACAGAATTATTCTAACAAAATCTTAGTGATATATAGAGAAAAATAGAAGAATGATGAAAATGTCAACATTGTGTGACATTAATTGAATTTATATTTCAAAGAACTGCTCATGAACTACTGCTAACACTACAATAAGTGACAAAAAGCATTCCTCTATCCTGCTGGAATATGCAAATCTATGTGCAAGCCATTTTTGTTCTCATCCAAATCAATCCTGTATCTGATTAAGACTCCAGATTCATTTTAGCAAAATATGGAAGGCAGAACAATATGTTGAATAGCATAGTATATGCTGTATATGTTAAACAACAGATGTTAAACAACAACTGTACATCTTGAATACACAAATTCAGCATGTGAAATGCCTACCGAACAAATGATCTAATTTTGTTCAACAAATACATTACAATGGGTAGAAGAAAGAAGTGAAAGAACTCAAAGCAACTTAAATTCAAATTTACTTGAATACTGACTAAAAAAGACTTTTAGGGGCTGGAGAGATAGCATGGAGGTAGGGTGTTTCCCTTGCATGCAAAAGGACAGTGGTTCGAATCCTGGTATCCTATATGGTCCCCCAAGTCTGCCAGGAGTGATTTCTGAGCTTAGAGCCAGGAGTAACCCCTGAGCACTGCCTGGTGTGATCAAAAAACAAAAAGCAAAAACAAAAAAATGCCACTTTTAGAAATGAATCTTAAGGGGCATTTAAAATTTTTAATCTTACCTTTACTTTTTTCTAAATTTTTATTATGGTCAAAGTGAATTACAATTCTTTCACAGTAATATTTGAGGCACATAGTGACAACGAATAAGGGGCATTTCCACCACCAGTATTCTCCTCTCTCCACCCTCTTCTCAGCATGCATCATACATCTCCCTCTTTTACCCCGTAATGCTAGTACAACTTTTCCCCACTTGAAAAGCTTGTTGTAGATTGGATATCTATTCTGTTGTCTTTGACTTTGGATTTGGTATTCATGTCTGATCAGTTTTTATTTCCACCAAATGAACATATGACTGTCTGTTCTTGGTACCATCCATTTTTCCCCTTCAAGTTATGAGGCTGATTAAGGTGATTCCAATAATGTTGTTCTATTGGAGATATAAGAAAAGAAAAGAAAAAAAGAAGAAAAAAGGCAAACAAAATGTAATAAACTAGACATAGAAGGGACCACGCATTCTATCAGCCTCTGGGGGAGAGTGGAGGATATGGGAGGCAGGATGGGAGTGGATGTGGGAGGAGGACAATTTGGTGGTGGGAATTCCCCTGATTCAATGTAAATATGTACCTGGAATATTACTGTGAACGATATGTAAGTCACTATAATTAAAATAAAAATTATATTATTAAAAATAAATAAAAAGTTGGAATATAGTTGGAGTTAAAAAAAGACAAACAACAAAAAAAGAAAAACTGAGTAGTTGCTGGTCTGTTGTTTTTATTTTGTTTTGTTACCTTTTTCTTCTTTTTTCCCTTTCTTTTTAGATATGGATATTTATAATACCTTTACTTTTTGACTTGTGATGGTAGTTGCTTACCATACATACGGCAATTTTCATTGGACATGAGGTAGAATTTATTATTTAACTTGTAAGCAAATAGGGAGAGATAAACCTAGAAATACATAAATAGTATGCTATATCCTGTGAAATTTTAATTAATTATATGTATTCATATTCTCTACATTTTTTGTGTGTTTGTAAAGCTGGGAATTGAATCCATAGCATCTTGACTCTCACTTGCAAGGCAATTAGTGCTGCTGAGTTATTTCCTGGTGCCAACCTAATATATTTTAATAATAAATAATAAATTTTTTATCAACATGCCTGATGAAATACAATGTTTATATTAAAAAAGCACACTGTAAGCCAATATGTTTAAAATAAAAAATTATTTTAAAAAAAGAGACTAAGAAGATAAGGCAGAGGATAAGGTGATTGCTTTGCATGCTGCTGACCTGGATTAAATCCCCTGATTAATCCCCAGGAGTGATCCTTGAGCCCAGAGCCAGGAGTAAGCAAGCACTGAGCATTGCCAAGTTTGGACCCAAAAGAACAACAACAACAAAAGGAAAACAAACATAAAGAAAATCACAACTCAAATCATCAAGCATTATCATCATCATCATCATCATCATCATCATCATCATCATCATCATCCTCTTCCTCCTCCTCATCGTCTTACTAAAATAAGAATATGATTTTCTTCATTTGACAAGGGAATCTATAAACCTTTAATATCAAGAAAATCTACAAAATTTTATAGCATTTTATCAGTGATATGTGGAAATTTTTTGAGATCTAAGAGAACCCCAAAAGATTAGGATGGCACTGAAAGCAGAAACAAATAGAATTGCAACCAGGATCTAAAACAGAAAAAAAAATGGAATGGAAATAAATAGGAATTTAGGTTATAAGGCTAAAAATTATTTCATGAGCTTTGTTTTTGGACAAACTCTTGCCTCTTACACTCAGGATTCATTCCTGATGATACTTAAGGAATCATGTGAATATTAGGGATTGAACCCTTTGGCTTCGAGCAAGGCAAGTGCCCTACACACTGTACTACTTCTCCAGCACAGTTAATATATAAATATTGAATAATATATTCTGTCTACCAGTTTGTGATGCAATACTTATTTTAGAGGTTATATCATAGCAATCTGAAGTAACACCGAACATAATAAACTCCAGTCACTTTTGTGAGGCTCTCTTTAACCTCAATTCTACTATTCCTTATGATAACCCGTTCAAGATTTTACTTTTTTTACTGCATTTTTTAAAAAAAATGTGCAATAAGTCCTCAGCAATGCTGGATGTAACACCCCAAACAAACAGAAAGCATGCATTATAATTACAAGTCCTGTGATTTTGAAAATTAAAATCCTTCTCTATCTCACCCTCCTGGTGACTTTCTCAACACCAGATTCTAGCCCTTCCCTTTACAATTTGATTCACTTCTATATATTTTCTGGTTGAATATACTCACCTCCACTATAGTGCTTAGAGTTCTAGATTCCAATTATTTTCTATAGGGTTCTTGATATCTGCTTAAGATGGTTTTGGAAAACAGGTGTTATACCTAAATTATCTTTTGGTAAAAAAAAAAAATATATATATATATTTCAGTAAAGCATGGAAAGAAGGAAGGGAAGAATAAACGAAGCCCCAAGTAACAGAACATGTTCAGTTATGTCTTATTCAGGCTTGAGCAGTGTGAGGTTGGAGGGAGCTTTCTAATGGGAAATCATCCCACCGCATACTGTCACTTCCTGTCTGCTAAACCCAGTAGTGAACATGCTGATCTGTACTTTCCCACATGAACTCCTGTCACCCACATCAGAGTGACATGCCCAGCTTTCTCTCCACCAACCCACCCCTGGGCCACTTTCCAGAATAACAAACAGGCCTTGAAAGTATTTTGGCAGAGACAACATTGAACTGTCAAATTATCCTCTGCTCTGGGGTAGCAGAGAAAGCCTGGCTTCTGTTGGCATTTAGTTTTCATTATTTTATTTTCTTTATTAGCTTCATGATCTTGATAATGAAAATCTCCGATAGCATAGTTTGGACACTCACAATCTTTTCCTATCAAATCCCCTAAGGTGGTTGACTAATGAAAAGTTCCCAGAGAATTGTTGAAATCCATCTATTTCTCTGAGAACTCTGAAACTATTGTATGAGGTAGGATATGATTCCACAATTGTATATTCATGAATACAAAAAAAAGCAAATTTCTTATCATCAAGGAATTACAAGGCTGGGTATTCATGCAGACCAGTAAAGAAAAATGCAATGATATAAATGGAAGTCTCCACTTTATGCTTCTCACATAGATCTGAAATAATCGATATGTGGAGTCAGACTCAGTAGGTAGAGGATAACTACTGAGATTCTGCTTTTTATCTCTTGCCTGATGCTGATGATACAAATGGAACATTTTTCTTTGAGTATCTAGGATCTATAAATCAAGGATGTCTTTCCTCTCACATAGTAGATGAATAAAATTATTGCCAAGAAAGCTCACACTAAAATATCAAGAGTTTTACTACTATTTTCAAGATGATCTGAGTGTCACAAGAGGTTCTGGTAAGGTAGAAAATTGAGCATGCTCACTGTTCACTGTGTTTAGGTAGTCACAGTGAAGTCATGTGGTTGAACAAAACTATTATTGAATTAATGAAATATGATAATCAAGAGAACATTAGAAATAGCTGTCTGTTTCTAAACTAAAATGAGCGATCAATGTGTCCTAATGTGCTTATAAAATAAAATAATTTTAATGGGATAAAAGTGATATTAATTTATCAATCTGTTATCACATGTGAGTTTCTCTAAATGTTTCATCTTGTTTATTACATTAAGATATAAATTTGTCATTGACACTTATATTGTTTTTGTAATTTATTTATACAATGCCAATATTCTAATTTTTATAGTGTAATTAATGTTACTACAGTGTTTACATATACAATATTGGGCTAAAGAGGTAGCACAGCTGTAAGGCATTTGCCTTGCATGCAGTCAATTCAGGATGGACAGTGGTTCAAATCCTGGCAACCCATATGGTCCCCATGCCTGCCAGGAGCAATTTATGAGTTCAGATCCAGGAATGATGGAGAGCCCCGTTGGGTGTGACCCCCCCACCAAAAGTATACAGTATTGATGTATGAAGTTATTGCATACTTCCACCACCTGTATCTTTATGTCCCCTCTACTTTGATCTTCATTCCCCAAATCATCCCCTACTGCCTGTTGATTTAAAATTATAGCTGTAATATTTACAGTTTACTTCATTTCATTGTCACCAGTGTGTCCAAGACCTTTCTGATATATTACTTTCTGTCCACTTCATTGCTCTCCTAATTCTTCCTATCACCACTACTTGGTATTTTTAGTCCTGTAATCCACTATTCAGGATTACTAGCAACTGAAATCACCTATACCCTTGATTTATTTTCCATATACCATCTATGAGTGAGATTTTATTTGTCCTTCTAGCTCTGACTTAATTCAATCAACATTGAATCATATGATTCCATCCAAATTGCCGCAAACTACATGATGTAATTTTTATTGTCTGCTTTTATTATGTAAATATATACTACAGTATTTTTATACTTTAATCTACCATTGGACATTTTGGTTGTTTTCATGGTCTGGTTATTGTACCAAGTGCTGCAATGAACATAGGTAGCATAGATCTTTATATTAATGTCTTAACTTTGGGATAAGATGCTAAAAATCAGGAATGTTGCATGGGTCAAATTGTTAACCAGTTTTTTCCAGCACTGGTTGTTGAATAGGCTCTACCTGCTCCATTTTTGTACAAATAGTCCTTTTGTCATAATTACCTCTGAATATCAGCTGTACTCCATTGATTTGAGAGTTTATCTCAAATTAGTTAGTAGTATGAAGGAAATCTAGGTTAGCACAGTACAAGTCCTCTGAGTAACACTGGGAATTACTCCTAAGCACCAAGCACAAGACACCATTTGTGATCTAAAGTGTAGATTATTTTTCTCATAAAGGCTTTATCCTAAATGGAAGCAGAAATAAAGAAAATTCCAGAATAAAATTCAGAGTTCTCACTTCTGCAGCATGTATACTATAAAAAAGAGAATATTTGTTAGGGAGAAACCATACTTATTTTTAAATATGAATAAAATTCACACAATATAAATTTCACCATTTATGTCAAGTTGATTTACAGTGTTAGAAATTTTAATATTACATTTACTTTGTCTATATATTCTATCCATTATTGAAAGCAGGATGTTAAACTAAAAATTATTTTTGAAAGGAAGCCATATTTTATGTTTAATTTTATATTTTATATTGAATTTCTTATTTCAGACATAGTGTTTTACAGAGTTGCTAATAATATAGTTATCTCTGGTGTTTAATATTTCAACACCAAGACCATCACTGGCATAATATTCTCTCTAACCTTTGCTACATATTTACAATGTCACCTAAGACTTCTCATTGACAGTTATGAATAATTTTCCCACTATTGCTTAGTGTAACTAAATGATAATAAAATTATCCAAAAATTCATTGAAATAAAATTTGTGAAAATTGTCATATTTTGTAATGAGTTGTTATGTCATTTTTTGAAGGTTACTAAGCTGTTTATTGCTGGGCGAGTATTATGTTGATAGTTTTATTTGTTGAAATTATTTGGCTTCTATGACAATTTCACAGAAAATTTGGTATAGTCTTATAAGGAAGTCAGTGTGAAAAATATGAAGGTGTTAATTGGCCATAGAAACAAGTAGTCCAGGTCCAGTCCAGTGAACTTTGGAAGTACAATGTCATTAGAGGCAGGCAGGCTGCTTAGGCTCCATACAATCCCTGTAGATGTCAGCCACAAGACCAGCATACCTGGAGTTTGGGATGTATAGATCTCTGCAGACATTCTCTGCAGACATTAGTGGAAAGCGGTCATTGGCTTCACAGCATTTGTAGGGTGCTTCATTGTGTTGAGCTACTAGGGCTTCCTCTGGTTGTGGATATGACTTGTACCTGGGTAGGGGGAAATACAATCTGTTGCAATGTTCTTATGTCCATGAGGTTTCTGCTTCTAGTTGTGCCTCTATTTTAAGAGTTAGATGTACCTATTAGGGTTTTGGACACGTATACAGTATTGGCAGTAGGCTATAGATTTTGGGATGACATCCTGGACCTCAGGAAGCACTGTGGCTTACAATACTATTACTAATAGGGTAGCATGCATATCACTTTACCTCCTTTCAGCACCTAGTCTTGGTTCAGAGTAACCACTTTCCTCTATTATCCCTTATCTGGCCTATCACTTCCTTCACTTTACCTCTACCCAAATAGCAAGTTTCCTATTAAGGACAGGTACTCCTGCTTTTTGTTTCTATTGACTAGGTATATTTCTTTATATCCTGCATATGAATGAGATCATTCTGTGTCTGTCCTCTTTCTGACTCATTTCATGCAGTATGATATCTCCAGATATATTCATGTATCAGGAACTCACATGATTTCACTTTTTCTTATATCCAAGTACTATCTCATCATATATATTTACATATATATAATTTTTATATAAATGGTTCTTTATCCAGCCATCTGCTCTTGGGAACTTGGGTTGTTTTCAGATTTTGACTATTGTGACTAGTGATGTAATGAACATAGGAGTGCAGATGTCTTTTCTGAATTGTGTTTTTTTTTTTTTGGCTCATGAGATTTCCAGGAGTGTAATTGCTGAGTCAGAGAGAAGCTTAAATCCTAGTTTTCTAGATCATTTGAGTAATGATTATATTGTTTTCCTAAGGCTGGACCTGCCAGTGAATGAGTGTCGCTTTCTCCCTATTTCCTTAACAATTGGTTGCTCGCTTTTACACTTTTTGATAAGTGCCAGTCTCTGTAGTGTTAGGTGAAAACTCATTGTTGCTTTGACTGGCATTTTCCTGAGAATTTGTGATATATAATATTTTTTCATATTCCTTTGGCCAGTGGTTGGCAACCTGAGGCTCGCTAGGAACATGCGGCTCTTTACACTTTTTAATGCGGCTCGTCTGTGTGCCGGGTGACCGCTCCAGGAGTCAGGACTCTGTTCCTAGCCCTGTGTGCAGCCCCAACAGACAGCCAGCTCCACACAGCTCCAGTCGGGTCATGTGGTATGGGGGGTGAGGGTGGGAATGACTTTCTGTGTGACGTCTTTGTTCTAATTTAGAAAGATTGAAGAAACACAAATGTGAACTTAGTTCACAGCACAAGTGGTCTGCGTTGGAAGACCTGGAGAAGGAAGATATGTTGATTTTTAACACCTGGAATAGTATTCCTGACTCATATAATCAACTGAAAAAGCTAGTGTTTACTGTTCTTTCCTTGTTCGGGTCTACATATTTATGCGAACAATCATTTTCAAGCATGAATCTTATCAATATTATCTTATTGAGAAATTATGTCATTGATGAGAAACTGGAATCGTGCCTAAAATTAGAAACAACAACATACAAACCTGACTTACTCAAACTATGCAAGAAAATGCAAAGTCATTGTTCACATTAGTGTTTGTGACTTTGCCAGTCATTGTCAGGATCTAATTTTCTCTACATTGTAAGGCAAATTTTATGGAATTTAACGTTATGGATAAATAATGTTTTAAAGTTTTTGTTTTATTAGTTGTGTTATTTGTATCCTCCCAACCTATGTGGATACTTGCAAGCAGAATATTCTCAATAAAAACTTTATTGACACTAAAAACAGTGCACCATCCTATGCATTTTTGATTTTTAAATGTGGCTCTCAAAATAAATTTCAATAGTGGTTTTGGTGAGATTTGGCTCAGTTGAAAAAAAAAAGGTTGCCCACCACTGCATGTGGCCATTAATATGTCTTCTTTGAGAAAATTTTCTGTATATCTTTTCTCCCCATTTTTGTGATATTAGATGCTTGAATTTTTGTAAAGTCCTGTATTATATATGTATGTATGTATATGTATGTATATCTTGGACATGAACCCTTTTTTGGATAAGCAGTGATCAAATAATATTTCCCAGGCTTCATAGTGTCTTTTTTATATAATGCATATTTTTCTGTGTAACAACCTTTGAAGTCTATTTTGTCTGAATCATAGTCATTCTGGTATATAGTCATTACAATTTATTGATTTATAATTTGTAACCATTTTACATAGGAAGATTTATCTATTAAAAATAAAAAATAAATTTAAAAATATTTGCTTTGGGGGCCGGAGAGATAGCATGGAGATAGGGTATTTGCCTTACATGCAGAAGGTCAGTGGTTCGAATCCCAGAATCCCATATGATCCCCCGAGCCTGCCAGGAGTGATTTCTGAGAGTAGTGCCAGGAGTAACCCCTGAGTGGTGCTGGGTGTGACCCCCCCAAATAAAAACAAAAAATGTTTGCTTTGTGTATTATTCTGAATACTTGAAAACATTTTGTTTTTTCTACTATTGACTGGTGTAATATTAATATATATTTTTTAAAAAATATTAAAAAGCCAAGAAATTGAAGAAATTGTATGACCTTGCCCACACAGTTTCAGGATGGCAGATATTTAAAGGTTTTAGATCGAAATATTATATCATTGTCATTTGGTGAGGGAATTATCACTATAAATAAATTACTAATAACCATAGAATTTTCTTTGCAAAAACAATTTTAGGAATTTCAATAACATATATTCCTGTTTTCCCACAATCCATTCAAAATAATATTTTTGTAATTTAGTCTCATACTTTCTAAACAAAAGCAGGCAAATCTGAAGCTCAAATAAGTATATCTAAGCATCAGATCTACTCTGAGTGTTTTATCTGACCTCTTCACCCAATGTTTGACAGAAACCAATCTCAACATAATGTGCTTCTTTCTTTGAAGAAGGTTAGAAACTACAATGATCTAAGTTCTAGTAACATTATGAAACCTTATTATGTATAGTTAAGACAGGAAGTAACAATAAATTCTAGTAGTAACATTGCTTAAATTATCCATTGGAGGAGGTGTAGCTACAAAAGCAAAAAAGAATTTGATGAAGAGTAAATAAATTTAGAATTACTCGACTTTTAAAAATAATTAGGAAATTGATAAAATAATAATTGCTTCATATGACCAGCATACAGCTGTGATATACATGAAAGAAGTCATTTATATAAACTATATTGTCAGAAATAGACACATACAAATAGTTAGCCTTGATCTGGAGAGGGCAGTTTGGATATGAAGTTTGACTGCTTGGTTTGAGGAATAAAAAATTGTTAAAAGGTAGATTTGGGGGTGGAGAGAAAAGAAAAAAGACACCCGACAAAAACTAAGAATATATATGCTCACACATATCTAAAGAAAAAAGCGTTTCTTATTTAAAAAAAAAAGATTAAATAAAAGACATAATTAAAGGAATAAAGTGAGGCAGGGAGAGATAGCATGGCGACAAGGTGTCTGTCCTTCCTGCAGAAGGACGGTGTCTTAGATCCCGGCATCCCATATGGTCTCCCCTGCCCACCAGGGGCGATCTCCGAGCATAGAGACAGAAGCACCCTTCGAGTGCCGTCAGGAGTGACCCAAAAGAAGCAAAAACAAGTCAAATAAAAAAACAAACAAAAAATAAAACAAAACAAACAAGCAATAAAAAACCGAACAAGAATAAAAAAGAAAAACATAAAGAAAAAGGGAGAAAGTAATACCGATTATTTTACATTTGGGGAGAAACAGGATAAGAGGTAGTGTTATATAGGTCAATACTTAAGATGAAAGTATAGGCTTCCCCATTGTCTTTCCTTGTGAGGTGTGGGGTCCAGGCAGGGAGGTCTTGGATAGAGTTCTTGCAGTAGGGGTCCTTTGGGGTTAGTTCCAGTATCAAGCCACAGTCCACATTAGGGAGAGACGATTACGAGGGCCACACTGCATGGGTCAGTAGGGGTCTTGGTTGCATTTTCTTGCTGGGAACGAGGTGTGAGTTTCAGTTTGTGTCTCTTCACTTGGGTACTGGGTAGGGTCCTTTATATAAATGCACAGAACACCATCTTTTGAAGTATATATTGCAAACTTGTGAAAATAAATTAAGGGTTTGGTATTGTAGATTTATGTCGATTATGTAGACTATTTCAAATAATGAAAAAAGCAAAATAAATGAAAAAAGAAACATCCCTCCATATGTACTAGAGACATATATTTTTCCTTAAAGTAGTAAAGGTGCTGGTAAGCGATTAAATGAATTCTAAATAAGAAGCCAAGAGATAAAATGTTTAGTTCTATTTTGGTCACTGTATCAAAAAATGTCTACTTATGGTACCAGTTTTGATCAGTAAGACATGAGTTCCCCAATCACTCCAATATAACTTTTAATTTCTCTGGGTCTAACCACTTAACCCCGGAATGGGCAACCCGTGGCTCCAGAATCGAATGCAGCTCTTTTGAAGCTTTGCCTCAGCTCCAATAGCTGGGGGATGGGGAGCGGTATCACTTAAATATTTTAATTGGCTTTTAATTTGCACAAATATATGTTTTACATTGTTATATGAAAAAGTTCTTTTTTTTTTCATTAGATAGACAGCTAACCACACTATCCTGTATATAACATTAAGATAAGAAA
>PVKC010009534.1:0-12567 GCA_004027635.1 Crocidura indochinensis
GGGCCACACCAGATGACACTCAGGGGTTACTCCTGGCTATGCGCTCAGAAATCGCTTCTTGCTTGGGGGACGATATGGGATGCTGGGGGACGATCTGTCCTAGGTCAGATGCGTGCAAGGCAAACACCCTACCACTGAGCCATCGCCCCAGCCCCTTTAAGTTTAGAATTTTAGAATAGAATTTAGAATTTTAGAAATTTAAAATTTAGAATCCTAGAATTTTATAATTTAGAATTTGAGCATGGAATTTAGAATTTATTGTTTTAGAATTTTGAATTTGGAATGTAGGATTTTAGAATTTTAAATGAAATTTAGAATTTTAGAATAGTTTTAGAATTTTAGAAATTTAGAATTTTAGAATAGTTTTAGAATTTTAGAAATTTAGAATTTTAAAATTTTGGAATAGAATTTAGAATTTAGAATCTTTTTTTAGAATTTAGAATCTTATTTATTTGGAATTTAGAATTTTAGAATTTAAATGGATTTTAGAATTTTAGAATGAATTAGAATTGTAGAAATTTAGAATAGAATTTAGAATTTTAGAACAAAATTTTAATTTTTTTTTTTTTGGTTTACACCCAGCAGTGCTCAGGGGTTACTCCTGGCTCCATGCTCAGAAATTGCTCCTGGCAGGCACGGGATGACCATATGGGGCACTGGGATTCAAACTGATGACCTTTTGCATGAAAGGCAAACACCTTACCTCCATGCTATCTCCCAGGCCCCTTTAATTTTATTTTTATAACTTCATTTAAAGTATGATCTTTTAAACCTAAAGTTGCTAAATTATATGACTCAAAATCCCAGTAGTGGTCTAAATTGAAAACCCTGATTCAAAATGGTCTAAATTGAAAACTGACAACCAAGTAGCACATTGAGGCAAAATGCAATTGCAGCACACTACTTTTTACAATGAAAGCTGATTTTGAGAGCCCTTGTCTTTTTTGCATGTCGTCCTTGTCTTTGTCCTTTAGAATTGCATAGAATCTTCCTGGTTTGAGATTCCAGGAATTTTGCGAGTGTTTCATGAATCTTGAGACCATCCCACTTACACTGAGAGTGGGCGGAAAGCATGAGGCTTAGAGAAATGAAACAGCCTCTTCTGTGTCACAGAAGAAAATAAGGATGAAAAAAAATATGTATGTCTTGATTGTTTTGGTTTACTTTTTATGATCTCCTTTCCTGTAGCATCTTAGCTTCAGGGAAACTAGGCAAGAAATATACACACCCACTCAAGCCATCCCTGAGTTTAAGAGACAGTAAGACTGTAAGTTTCTAAGACTAATTTTCAAAAAGGTATTTAAAAAGCACAATTATCTAACAAAGCCAAACTGATAGTTATATAATTCCACAGCACTTGGCAGCCAGAAGAAACTACCTTTGTTTAAAGGAATGAGTGGGACTTGTTTTTTTTTTTCCTTCGTGTCTGCAGTTTTGTGCCTTGGATCTCTAGAACAAAACAAGGTTATCATCCATCAAATGTCTTACAGGGACAGATGCTACTTATCATGAGAAAAACGAGCTGAAGAAAGCAAATGGATGTTGCTGCCGATAAAAGTGTCAAGATAAGGTTTAAGAATATTTTCTCTGAAAAAATATAATCAAGCAGTGACAAAGGAGCATGGAATCCAGAATGACGGCACCTCCCACACCTTGAACTTTAAGAGAATAACACTTTGGGATGTCTGAGAACCTGGATTATTGAGCATATCTGCTGTCCTAAGCTTTAGGTTCAGAATTTATAGGAATTGTCTTACTTCTCACACCTGCTCTCTGAAAATCATGATGCCATCTTCATAAATTAATCAGCTGAGATGTGCCAAGAACATACAGCTAATTAACAACTAAGATTGGATCTGAACCCAAGTCGGCCTGATACCAAGGTCTAATTTCTTTTCATCTGCTATGTTGTTGTCAGATGCAACAATAAGAATAAGGCAGCAACTGGTATTTTACTGCTGAATAGACAACACTCAACTGTAATGATTTAAAAATTATAGTCACTTATTTTATAGTCACTATTTTGTCTGTGCTCGTAGCCAGTGTGCTCAGGGTTTTCTACTTAGCACTCAAGGGACAATATGTGGTGCTGCAGTTGGAACCTAGGTTGGCTGTGTGCAAGGCAAGTTCTTTACATGGGCATCTCTTCTTGTCTTGGCTGTTCTGATTCATGCGTCTGCATGATCAGTTGGTTGAGAGATATATAATGGAGAGTGGTCTTGGCTGGCATGGCTGGATTCTACTGCAATTCTTTAATAATCACACTAGAGTCCATATACATGGCTGCACGGCTGTGTACTAAGATAAACTGAAGATGTAATATCCTTTAGGGAGAGGATATGGGAAGTAGGACGGGAACGGAGGTGGAGGGAGGACAATTTGGTGATGGGAGTTCCCCTGATTTTATGTTAATTTGTACCTAAAATATGACTGTCAACAATATGTAAGCCAATATGATTAAAATAAAAATTATATTAAAAAAAAACCAACCCTGAATCACTTTAACATCATCTCCATCATGTTCTGTGGTCCAATGCATATCACAAGACCAGAGCTGATTCAAGGGGGGGATGCATCTCTAGAAAAGAAGAACTGCAAAGCTACATTGCATATCTTCTCTGTGATTTTTTCCCTTTAAAGAACCTTTCATGGTTCACTCTTACTAAGCTAAAGCATTACAGAAAGCCACAGACACCGGACTCATGCTCTTCAAAAGTACCAAAGTTGTAAAAGACCAAGAACAACTAAGGAATCCTTATGGTAGAGAAGAGTCACTCTAGGGGTCATCATGGCAATGAAAACGTAACAGTGTCGTGAAGTAGATTCTGAACAGTATATTGGTGAAAAGCCGGAGTGTGGCCATGGGTAAAGACAGGACAGGGCCTTTCTGCAAGCCATAGCAGGGTCCACATCCTGCTTATCCCTAAGCTGTATTAGCCAACATAGAACACTGCACATCTAAAAAATACAACCTGACTGTTGGGCAACAATAATGACCTTTCACTTCTCCCTACCCTTCCTACACATGGACAAGTTCATCTTTCCTATTGTTCATGCTCCTGTGTAATTTTCCTGTCTCCCCCTGCAATAAATGAGCACTAAACTGTATCGCTCTCAGAGAATTCCTCATGCCTCAATGCCCCGACTTCAGTTCTTTGCCAATGCTCCTGGATAGCTACACTTCACTGACTCAGTGAAATGCAAATCAGAATGGCAGTGAAATGCTATCACACACCAGTGAGAAAAACATGAATCAGAAAGAACCACCAGAGCGAGAGCAATAGTACAGTGGGTATGGTGCTTTCCTTGTAAGAAGCCAGCCTGGGTTCTATCCCTGATCCAACATATGACCCCGAGTCCTCCCATGAATGATCCCTGAGCACAAGCCAGGAATAAGCGCTAGGCACCACTATGTGTGGCCCAGAAACAGAAACAAAAGAACCACCGGTGCTGATGGGAATCTGATGAAAAGGGAACAACACTCCTCACTGTTGTTGAGTATACTATCTGGGGCAGCCTCTTTGGGACAAAGGATGAAGACTTCTAAAAGAAGAGCTTCAATCTGACCCAGCTATTCCATTCCTAGGCCTCTATTCCAAGAACACAAAAAATACATACTAATGAAGATATATGCACACATAAAACTATGCACAACACTCAAGCTCTGAAAGCAATCCTATGGCCAATAGCAGATAAATGGATAAAGAAATTGAGAGATATCCACAGTAGATTAGTACTTGGCTCTAAGAAAATCTTGCATTTGACTGCAGCTTGGATGAACTGGAGGGAAGTGGAACTCAATGAAGTGAGTCAGAGGAGAAACAAATTTTCCAGCTGAGCTCTCTCTCGTATGTAATAGATAAACAAAATAAAGGAATAAACTATGACCAATAAAGTCAAACCCTGAGATATTGCCAACAAAACTGAAGCTGCCACCCTCAGGGGTAGAGGGTGAGTGGCTATATAGAACAGTAATGGAGCTGTTGGTACTATGTTGGTGAATGTGGTACAGTATGCCTACAACATCAATGTCAAAATTATTGTAACATTGGGGGCCGGGCGGTGGCGCTGGAGATAAGGTGCCTGTGCTAACCTAGGACGGACCGCGGTTCGATTCCCCGGTTCCCATATGGTCCCCTGTGCCTGCCAGGAGCAACTTCTGAGAAAATAGGCAGGAGTAACCCCTGAGCGTCACCGGGTGTGGCCCAAAAAAAACAAAACAAAAAAAAATTATTGTAACACATGGTGCCTCAGTGAAAAGGAAAAGAACACGAATCTAAGAGCTATTGTGACAGAGCTGACACACATGTTAAGCTGAGTTTTTATTTAACTTTGATTTTACACAGACTGTAATTAAGAGTAAGTGAGAGGGGTTTGGTTTTGTTCTGACCTTTTAGGCATGGGGGTGGTGATTTGGGCCACACATGCCTATGTTCTGGGCTTACTCTTATTCCAGCCCCTGTGCTCAGACATGAAGGGATAGAACTTAGATCTGCCAAGTGCAAGGTAAGTGTCCTATCTATCCCCTTGTATTATCTCTTCAGGCATTTAAAGGTCTACTGTAGGGGCCAGCGGGGTGGCACTAGAGGTAAGGTGTCTACCTTACAAGCGCTAGCCAAGGAAAGATCGTGACCGCGGTTCGATCCCCTGGCACCCCATATGGTCCCCCCAAACCAGGGGCAAGTCCTGAGCGCTTAGTCAGGAGTAACCCCTGAGCATCAAACGGGTGTGGCCCAAACCCCCCCTCCAAAAAAAAAAGTCTACTGTAATATGACTGTGTAAACAGGCTAATGCAATATGTCTAAAATTTTAGCTCTAATAATGAGGCAAATTGAGCAGTAAAAGGTACCAAGTATATAATTTTTATTTTATTTTGGCTTGGAGATCATGCCTTCTGTGTTCAGTTTACTCCTGGCTCTGTATGAAGGAGTCATGCCTGGAAATACTCAAGGAACCATAAGTGATATGGATCAAACCCAAGTACATACAATTGTATGCAAGTACATCCATGGCATTATCTCTCCAGACCCCCTTTTTGTTTTTGTTTATATTGTTTTGAAGGGTAGGTAAAATTTAAAATATGATCATATAACACATATGTTCAGAACTAGTCAAGAATTAATGAATGTTCATTTCTACAAAGGGCATATAAAATGTTTATGAAAAATTATTCACATGGTAGGTCATTAAACTATCCTTACAATTTAAAAATGATCGGTATTATGTTTATGTATAATTAAGTTATATGAGATGGGGATATAGGACAGATATGGTACAGATGGTGAGGCATTTGCTTTACCCAAAGATAACCCAGATTTGATCCTCAGCATCCATCTGTTCCACTGAGCCCCATCAGGACATCAGGTGTCATCCCTTAGCACAGAGCCAAACGTAACCCCTGAGCATTGCCAGGTGTGGCCTCAAAAATATAATATATTTACATATGTATATATAAATACATAAAACAAATATAAGAAATAATTTGTTGGCCCAGAGATCATACAAGAGGAGGGACACTTGGCTTGCATGATGCTGACTTGATTCTATCATAGGCACCCCATCTAGTCCCCTGAGCCTCACCAGGACTGATTCCTATGTACAAAGCCACTAAGGAGTAAACTCTTAACTCTTCTGGATGTGACCCTAAAACAGAAAGAAAAGACAAAAGAAAAGGAAAGGAAAAAGGAAGAAAGGAAGAAAAGGAAAGAGAGAAGGAAGGAAGGAAGGAAGGAAGGAAGGAAGGAAGGAAGGAAGGAAGGAAGGAAGGAAGGAAGGAAGGAAGGAAGGAAGGAAGGAAGGAAGAAGTGGGATGAGATCAAGGGGATTCATGTAACACTGTGGCCTAAAATAGTATAACTAAAAAAAAAAAAGAAGTGTAGGAGGAAGGGAGCATTGAAGGAAGAAAGCCTGCAAGAAAAGAAGAGAGGGAGGACGAAGAAAGAAAGAGAAGCAATTTGAGGAGGAAGGGTAAAACTTTTTTTTTTAATTTACTTGGTTTGGGGGCCACTCCACTCAAGTATTTCTTGAGTAGTGCTCAAGGGTTACTCCTAGCTCAGAAATCACTCTGGCAGGCTTGGGCAACCATATGGGATGCCGGGGATTGAACCCAGGTAGGCTGGATGCGAGGCAAATGGCCTACACCCTGTGCTATAGCTCTGGCCCCCAAACCCTTTTTTTTTGTTTGTTTGTTTTTGGGCCACACCCGGTGACGCTCAGGGGTTGCTCCTGGCTATTCGCTCAGAAGTCGCTCCTGGCAGGCACGGGGGACCATATGGGGAACCGGGGGATCGAACCTCGGTCCGTCCTAGGTTAGCGCAGGCACCTTACCTCCATCCAGCGCCACCACCCGGCCCCCCAAACTCTTTTTTTTAAACAAAACTCATTTTTAAAAAATTCCATAGAAATTCATTCTTATTTCCTGCATATGGGACGCACAGTAAGCTCTCTTATCTGTGAGCACTCGGGCTACATCTGTACCTACTCAGAGGGAATGCCATCATCTAACTCTTCCCAAAAGGGAGATGCTTCTGTAATTGCAGAGACCTTATTCTTTACAAATCATTATGAGAGCTTAGGTAGTATGATTACAATAGTATTGAAGCTTATGGTATTGATGTACAATACTGTAAGCCACTGAAGTTCCCAAGACCTTCCACCACTGTCCCTATGTCAGTTCTCGTCTGATCTCTCATTCATCCATCCTCTCACTGTTTAATAGGTTTTGTAACTGAAGGCCAAAGATCTGTTATTTTCCAATACTGTCTATTCCCTTGTTTTATCTCTCTAGGTTCTATAGATGAATGAAATCATCCAGTACTTGTTCTGTTCTTCCTCTGACTTATTTTACTTAACATGATACTTTATAGTTCCAACCAAGTTGCAGCAAACTGGATGATTTTATCTTTTCTTACAGCTTCATAACATGCCATTGTGTTCATATACAACTTCTTTATCCACTCATCTGTCATAGATGTGTGCGTGTTATTTATTTATTTCCAAATAAATGTTTTTGTATTTAGGGGCTAGATGCCATGAAGTGGAATTGCTGGGTTTTTTGGGAACTCTATTGTTCAGTACCGTTGAAGTGAACGATTAGTATCTCCTGCATATAAAGGATTTTTCATTGCATGGACCTAAGGAACGCTATTCGTGAAAGGACAATAATTTATATACAAAACTTTGTCTCTTTAAAAGGAAAAATAAAGTATTACACAAGTTCCAGCAGCAGAAAGGCAATGTTTCCTCATATAATACACAGGATAGTAAACTAGTTAAGTCTATCTTGTTTCAGAAAGCAAAGGAAAAATATTTAAGTGCAATTGCTATCAAACATATACAATGCAGTAAAAAGCAATACAAAAGAAGCAGAACCTTTCTGTCACAGTACTCAGTGTTGCTGGGATGTGGTGAACTGTATATTCATAAGCTTTGTTCTGACAGTGGTAAGATCTGTGTGTGTCTGTGCGGGGGAGGGGATAGCATAATAAACATATAAAAATGTTTTCTCTTCTTAGTAATTTATGAGCTTCCGTTGAAGAGGGAAAAAAATTAGATAAGAATGCAAAAGATGGGCCCGGGAGATAGCATGGAGGTAAGACATTTGCCTTTCATGCAAAAGGTCATCGGTTCGAATCCCGGTGCCCCATATGGTCCCCCGTGCCTGCCAGGAGCAATTTCTGAGCATGGAGCCAGGAGTAACCCCTGAGCACTGCTCACCCCCAAAAAAAGAATGCAAAAGATGAGAACTACTCGGACATTATTCTGGAGGTTGGGACCTTGAGGGGGAAACTATGAGTAGGATACGAAATAGGTAATGTTAATTCCATTGGTACAGCATCAAGATAACTTTTTATACATCACATAGAGACTTTGCAGTCTCTCTTTTTTCAAAGTCTGAAGACATATTCTTTTTTTTGGGGGGGTCACACCCGGCAATGCTCAGGGGTTACTCCTGGCTCCATGCTCAGAAATTGCTCCTGGCAGGCACAGGGGACCATATGGGGCACCGGGATTCGAACCGATGACCTTTTGCATGAAAGGCAAACGCCTTACCTCCATGCTATCTCCTGGGCCCCGACATATTCTTTTTAAAATGTTTTTCTTTCTTCCTAGTGATGGCAGTTGGGATTGGTATGCGCAAAAGGCCTAGGATCATTCCTGACCATTTCCAGTAAGTAACCAGGCTTGCAGTTTAATGTGATGACATGTTATTCAGGATGTGTGGTGCTAAGGATTACCTGGAACCCAGGGATACACCAAGTCCTCCAGAACCATACCTAGCCATTTTGAGGGGACCATATAAGTGCTGACAATTGAGCCAAAGTCAACCACAAAAAGCCTTCACTCGTATGCTATGTAGCCATCTCATTTCTTGATTAATAAGAATTGTACTCCGAATGACCATATTCCCCATATTTCTGCACCCCACTCAATTTCTTCCTTTCACTTAGAGTGACAATGATTGAAACCAAGTGAGAATTTGAGGCTTTGAGACACACAACATAAGCCCTCCACTGGAAAATAGTGATTAGATTCTAAGCAACATCATCAGATCAAATGTTTCACTTTTCACTTGGGAAATCGTTAAACAGCTAGACCAAACAGGAAATTCCAAAAGAAACCTCAGGATACAAGTGTGGGAGCGCACTGTAAAATTCTCTCAGTGAAATAGTTCATCTTTAGGACTTTAATGTGTCAGTGCCTCTTGGGAATTGTCCACCAGAAATAAATCCAATGGGGAAAATGTGTTTAGATACATAAAAAAAATGATGTTCCTCTATTTATAGTCACCAGCTGTGAGACCTAAATCATGAAACATCAGCATACCCAATGGACATTGCAAGGAATAACTCAAACCACCAAAGCCCGTTCTTTCTGCCCAGCCTGGTAAGCAAATCTTGGTAGTTGTGCCACACAAAAGAGGTGGTCCCTCAAGAGACGAACTCAAGGACAGAATTCACAGGTGTGACTGTTGTACAATCCTTCCTTCCAACATGAATTCTGTGGACAAGAGCATTTGAGGGCTGTTTGATGTCTTCCATGTTGAGCTTGAGAGGAAACTTATTCTCCAGGCCTCAGGTTGGCCTCTCAGCCCTACCAGCTTTGGCGCAGGGTTTTCTCAGCATGGATGAATTTAAGATCCTGGGTGATCTTTTGTAGTCCCATAAGATCTATGTCCTATCAAAAGCTACAAAAAGCTAATCTCAAAGAAAGAGTATGTAACACACCAGCCAACCCAGAGATCTCTTTCCAAAGATCTAACCATGCTTCTTGGAATTCTCTCACCACCAACATTCTTTGTTGTTCTACTTCTGAGTCATCTAAAACTTAATTCAAAATATCAATAAGCAATAAAGCTGTCATCCTGAAGAAATAAAAAAGTATATATATAATTATAGCAACCTAAAACAACCATTCCCATTCATTGAGTTATTGTCACTAGCAGTTCTTCTAGTACAACTACCACAGACTGCATGGCCTACAAACTGGGAAATATTTACTCTCTGGTCCTTTATAGAAATCTAAACCCAGAATATAATGGGATGGCAAACTTATCAGAAATAAGCCCAAACAAAACCACAAAACTCGAACTATCTAATCCTGCCTCCCAATCAGAGGGAGAAGCAATGAAGACACCAAGCCCAGTCAGATATAAGATACTAAGTAATAAACCAGAAACAGAGAGGGAGAAACGCAATCTAGAAGACCCCGGGGAGAGGGTGGAGGATATGGGAGGCAGAATGGGAACGGGGGTGGAGGGAGGACAACTTGGTGATGGGAATTCCCCTGATTCAATGTTTATATGTAACTGGAACATTACTGTGAATGAGATGTAAACCACTATGAATAAAATAAAAAAAAATAAAAAATAAATAGAATAAACTCAAATATTTTGAGAATGCCAAAAAAAAAAAAAAGAAATAAGCACAATCTATGTCTTTCTTTTTTATGTCTTTTTTTCTCACTTTATGTTATAATCTCATAATTCTTTGTTCAGAATCTTTTTTCCCTGCTTATTCTACACTAGAAACTATAGAGGATTTCTTAGAATTATCTCACAGTTGCATAAAATTCTATGATTGTCAGTAAACATGTGAAGGCATGTTTCTCTGGCTACTTGTGCAAAAATGTAATTAAAAAACACAATGTGCTATTGCCAATAGCACAGCAGTAGGGCATTTGTCTTGCACATGGCTGACCCAGGATGGTCCTGGGTTTGATCTGGCATCCCATATGGCCCCCCAAGCCAGGAGCTATTTCTGAATGCATAGCCAGGAGTAACCCCTGAGCATCACCAGGTATAGCCCCCAAACCAATAAATAAATAAATAAATAATAGAAACCACAGTGTAATAACAACCAGACTAGATATTTAAAACTAAAAATATGCAAAGGTCTAGTATAGATGAGTATGTAGAGATTGGATTTCTCACTTTGCTGGTGAGGAGAAATGGTATCACCACAATTTTCTGGTGTCTTTGATTTTATTATAGATTCATCCTTCCATGATCCTGCAATAAGACCATTATATGCCTATATATCTACAGAAATACATATTTATCTGGATGTTTCCCACAGCAAGATTATTACAAATAAAACTAGACACTTGTCAAACATCATCCACATAAGTATGAGTAAGCCAATTAGGATACATTCATGCAATGAGAATGAACAATCCTTACCTATAAGAACAGCAAGTGAATCTCTACTAATTATCCTCAGTGAATGCAATCCGCCATATATTATGTATAATTCCATGCACATGTACCAAAGAAACCAAGAAAACAGATGTTATGAAAAACTAAACGTACTGACTTTCAGGAGAACCAGGAGTTGATGCGGTACAACCAAGCCTTCCTGCTTTCTGATGTTTTCTTTTCTGATCTGGATGCTTTCTCTCTAGATATTCAGTGTGAAAATTTTAGTTTGTGCAAAATCTGTGTCCTTGCACTATATATTTTATAATACATTATAGATTATGTACATACATATCATATGCATATATTATATTATATATGTATATAATATACAGTGTTTTTCACACTCAGCAGTGTGTGGAGTGACTTCCAGAAATACCCTGCCTGGTAGTATGGGCCTGCTGATTTGGTGCTCAGTCCCAGCAATGCTGGTGACCACCAGGGCTATACAAGTGGGTGACTGAAGGATCAAGTGATAACAGGGATAGCACTTGGGGCCTTGTATATGCCAGGTACTACTTTATTTCTTGGAGTCACAGTTATATCTTTATATTTTTTAAAAGTTTAAAGTTTAAAAGCATTTAAATTATGCAAAGATATACCGTCTACACATCATCTCACACTGGCCTGCATTTTATCCTTCCTTTCAACCATTCGCTCACTCCCAAGGTTCAGCCATACTGAGCTTGATTCAGTCCCTTGCCTGATCCTCATTCGTTCCCACTTCAGTGCTTTTGTACCTGTTCTTTTTTTTTTTTGGGGGGGGGGTCACACCCAGCAGTGCTCAAGGGTTACTCCTGGCTCCATGCTCAGAAATTGCTCCTGGCAGGCACGGGGGACCATATGGGGCACCGGGATTCGAACCGATGACCTTTTGCATGAAAGGCAAACACCTTACCTCCATGCTATCTCCCGGGCCCCTTGTACCTACCTGTTCTTACTAAGGCCTAGGACACAAGTCAGTTCAGAGGCCAATCCTTCCTGATATTCATTTTTTGTAAATAAAATTTTATTGGAGTGCAGCCATGCACTGGGGTGTTGTTTCTAGTAGCTTTGTTAGTACAACTGCAACAGACTGTGTACACCAAAAGATAGGAAATATTTACTCTCTGGTCCTTTATAGGGAAAAAAAAATAACCTGTCAACTCCCACCCTAAGGCATTCTGACACACCATCTCCATCCCCATCTGTTCTGCTCCTGTTCAGCTTTAGAATCTAACATCTCTTTTATACAAGGAAACCTGGGATCATATTTGTATATTCCTAGGTCTTTGTTTGATGGCTCTCCCTGGCTTTAGTCCTCAAATGACTTTGGGGGGCAGGGTACCTCTCTAAACACCCTTCTTGCCTTTTTTCCTAGACTCACTCATTTAGTCTCTAGGTCCATTCCAGTATAACTCAGCAGTGCTTTTCTACACTGTGATGCCTTCACCTCTTCTGAAATTTATGCCTCAAAGACTTTTTTCCATCTCTGATATAGAGAACACTTGTTCCTTCATCACATTAGCTAAATATTACATACCAATAACCAAAACTAGAGAAAGAGAAATCTAACAAGGATAGACATGAAGGGCTGTGAAAAGGTGAGGGGATCTTCCTTGGGGATTTAGTCTGCCTCTTGATTATAGAGGTAATCAGAAATGGAAAATATTTATCAACTCACACAAATCCTCAAATACCTCAAGGAGTGGATTTTACTACATGTACAGTACAACTCAATAACCCAATAATTTGTCTTTTAAAATGTTGCCAATGTATTTTTATCTTTAGGTCAGCTAACATTTGTTTTTGAATCTTTGCTTCCAGTTTTCTAGCATCAGCACCACAAAGTTTACATATCTTTTAACAAATACACAAAAGAAAATGTTTAT
>PVKC010009534.1:12667-26807 GCA_004027635.1 Crocidura indochinensis
AGGAAGGAAGGAAGGAAGGAAGGAAGGAAGGAAGGAAGGAAGGAAGGAAGGAAGGAAGGAAGGAAGGAAGGAAGGAAGGAAGGAAGGAAGGAAGGAAGGAAGGAAGGAAGGAAGGAAGGAAGGAAGGGAGGGATCAGGTAGGAGAAGAACTGCTGCTGTATTCCCTCTAGCAAATCAGGCCTTTATGCAAGGTCTTTGGGTTAATTTTTTTTCTTAATTATATAACTATGAAACGGGGCTTCAGACTTTGTCAAACTAAAGAAAACAATAAAGGGATGAGATAGGCCCACTATATCATTGTATTTAGCAATAGGAAGTGAGTCTAGGAACTGTGATTTTTTTCATTGTAGTGAATCTTCAATGGAGTGTCAGCCTTAACTGATGTTCCTAAATGCCAGGACTCCAGACCCCTTTACACACACCCCATGATTCTACATTAGCAGCACTATGTAAATTAGAAAAAAAACTGAAAAATGCTAGATAACTTGAAGAAAACACACTGTGAGGTTGAAGTATATCCTTAATGTGGTTGCTTTTCTTCACATAAATTCAAAGCGTGAAATTATTAAAAGTGGTGCTGAGTGCTCATATGCCAATCCCCACTCCAATCCTTTGAGTTTATTCCCTGGCCCAAATGAGGTAATTCACATTTAAAGAACATTACAAATGCATCAAATTATATAGGAGCATGAAAATATTCCTATGCTTTAATCTAAATAATTGCAATAAACAGAAATGCTTCATGTTCAAAAACATGATAAAATAAAGTACTAAATGTATCTCTCAAAAACACATTTCATCAGAGGTATTAGAAACAAGGAGAACATATAAAGGAATAGTTGAGGGAGTTATTGCTTAATGGCTATAGCATTTCAGCTTTACAAGAAGAAGGGAATTATGTAACTAGATGCTGGGAATGGATCCATAATAACTGTGAGTAGATGTAATATCACTTAACTGTGCTTTTAAAATGGGGTAGCTGGCAAATTTTGTTACATATTTCCATTCAAATAAACTACAGGCTTTTTTAATGGAAAGAAAATTAATAGAAAAATATTATTTTGGACAATCATTTGGCATTATCTACTAAAAGTGAAGTGAACATAGCCAAGTATTATGAAACACTTCTACTAGGTACACAACTAACAGAAATACACATATACACATATGTTCACCAAGAGATATGTACAAAACTGTCTATAAATCATGCTATTTGTAATAGCACACAAACAATAAGCTACCTAAATATCCGTCAAATAGGCTGAAATTAGTGCTTTTTAGGTTTTTTTTTTTTGTGGGGGTGGAGTCACACCTGGTGGTGCTCAGGGGTTACTCCTGGCTCTGCACTCGGAAATTGCTCCTGGCAGGCACAGGGGACCTCATGGGATGCCGGGGTTCAAACCACTGTCCGTAATGGATGGGCTGCTTGCAAGGCAAACACCTTATCGCTTTGCCATCTCTCTGGCCCCCTGGACTTAATACATTTTAAAATATTTTTAGACCTCTGTGCAAATGAGGTCTATTTATTTACAAGACCAAGCACCATATTTAGAATTCTCATAAATGCAATAAGAAGCAAAAGAACCCAGATTTCATTTACATGTGATAGAATTAATTCATTTCACTAATCCTTGCACATGCCCCCCCCCCCATTTTTCCAAAGCATCACATCAGGTCCCCTGTGTACTACCACTCGTCACTCCTGAGCACTGAGCCAAAAATGTCCCCTAAGCATTATGGGGTATGGCTTCTCCAACCCACTCCCCCTAGACACACAAAAAAAATGTATTGGCATTTGTTGAGCTTGTGACCACCACCACCCCCTTTCTCACTAGAGTTCTGCCTGGCATCAGAAAGCCAGAGTCGGGTGTCAGTACTGCCCCGCTCTGGTTCTCTGGAGTAAGACAATCTCTGGCTGTCAGTTTCCCTACAAGTGACTTGCTAAGATCAAAGGAACTGCCATAGGCCTTAGGATGCTCTTAGTTCTCACATGAGTTCTTTTATTAAAATGGAATTCTTGGGGCAAGAGTGATAGTACAGTGGTAGGGCTTTTGCCTTGCATGCAGCTGGCCAACACGGGACTGATTCAGTTCAATCCCCAGCATTCCATATGGTCCCCCAAACTTGCCAAGAGCTCTGAGTGCATAGACAGGAGTAACACCTGAGCACTGCCGCGTGTGGCCCCAAAACAAAACAAAACAAAAACTGAATTCTTGAAGGAAAGATAGAAGGTAGGGCCTTTGCCTTGCGTGCAGCCAACCTGGGTTTGATGATCCCCAGTATTTCATAGGACCCTCCAAGACCAACCAGGAGTGATTCCTGAATGCAGAGCCAGGAATAACCACTGGGTATCATTGGGTATGGTCAAAACAAAAAAAGCCCAAACTAGATTCATGTGCCCAGAAAATAGGGAAGGCTGACTTTGAGAAATCAGCTGAGAATGCATGTGACTTGGGGCACCGAACAGAGAGCCTCCAGAGATTCTGACCTTTTTCTACCTCTACCAGCCTCAAGGGACACAAACAGCATTCTAACTCATGGTTTTCACCAGCTGCAAAGAAGCTCTGAGATACTGTCTGAGGCCCTGATTCATCCTGATGGAGTTTAAGGATGAACTATCCCTAAAAACTCACTCTTGTCCTAGGACATAGATGGCAGGTGTGTTTAAGCTTATCTAGCAGCTGGACACACAGAGCCAGGAAGGTCAGATAGTGATGGAGCCTAACTTGAAGAAATACTCAGCTCTGTGATGGGAGGTTTGACCCATGACCTTTGAAAGGCCTCCTTATGAGGCTGGCAGCTGGAAATATGGAACCCATAAGGGTTCCTGTTGTTCAGAGCTGGTTCCAGAGGTTCAGGGGTCCCAAACTTGGTACATCCAAGGTGATTTCAGCTAAATAGCTCTCAGAGGTTCTGGACTGGGTACAAGGCAGTAATGTCTGTAAGACCAGCTCCAAATAAAAAGGCTGCTTAGACTGGTAATATTTCACATAGCTCTCCTGCTTGCCAACACAAGTAGAACCAAGACACACAGTTGTTCAAAGCTCTGGAAACAACCATCAGAACTACTGCATCATTACAGAAGTAATACACTATCAACAACCATGACAATGTTAATGAATGAGAGAAGTAGAATGCCTATTTTCAATACAGGCATGGGGTGTGGGAGGAGGGAGATGGGGGCACTGGTGGAAATGTTGCACTGGTGAATGGGGGGTGTTCTTTTAGTGACTGAAGTCCAACAACAGTCATGTTTGTAATCAGTGTTTAAATAAATATTTTATTAAAAAAAACTACTGCATACAGGCATGAAAGGATTCTCTCATTCATGTTTACAAAAGGGAAAACTGAAGCCTGAAGGAATCTATAGATAGTGTTATCAACCCTGCTTTGTGTATTTCTATCTTCTATGTCTTAGTCTCTCCCACATTGGATCCTGGGTCCCCTGTTGGTACAACAACTGTTGCCACAGTTGGATGTTCAGAGAGTTGTCAATCCCTCTGCCCTCTTCAGACACCTTTAGGGGCAGGAAAGGGTCCCGATTCTGGGTTTCCTGTCACCCAGGAGAGGAAATGAGGGGAAATTCAATCAAGGCATCAAAAAAGTTCCTTAAGGTTCCTTAAGGTGCATGCTCAAGAAATACCAGTGGAAATTATTTGCCAAGCCAGGCTTTTAACAGACACTGCACCCAGCTGTAAGCCTCAGGAACAAATTTGGTTCATCTGTCTCTAGATTTCTTAATCCCAGAAGGTACCACAAGTCTCTGCCCTGGTCAGTATCAACTAGCTGACCAGAACAAACCCATCCCAGCTTTACCCTTTTATCCCAAAGCAGAGATCACAAATGAATACAGCGGCAAGAAAGAGAAATAAGGTAACTTTATAAAAACGTGATAATACATGAGGATTTGATTTTTTTTCTTCTTGGCAAGTGAAATAAAAAAAAACACACCTGGAATAAAAATTAGACACAGAAACAAATAAAAATTAGGAACATGAACACATAAGGACACGGAGTTGCTCAGAGAGACAGCAAGCAGTCTAAAGAAGCAGCAATGTGGGGCGAGAGGCAGTTAGTTCTGTGATGAGGAAGCGATGAAGCACTGCTGGACACTGACATCTCAGAGCAGGCAGCTTGAGGGATAGGGGTGGCAGTAACCAAGAGAGGCACAGAGGCTTCCTAAGGGAGACCATCCTGATCATTGACTGAGGGGTGGGGATGATGCACTGGACTCCTGCAAATGGGCCCACACAGTCTACCTCCACTTCCAGGTAGCCAGCCAGGGGGCAGTGATTCTCAGCCAGATCCAGGCCACAGAGGACTGACTAGAGACTATTTAATCAATCATTCATTCCTGGCCTGTGGCTATGCGAGTCTCTATTCCACCATGGTGAGCCTCAGATGGTAAAATGTGTCAGAATGACCAATGAGTCCAGGATGGAGACTTGGTTCTTCAAGAACCAAGAAACAAGAAAACTGGACAGATACAGGGATAATCGAAACACTTTCTGGGATGTTGGACCAGAGCCAAGGTGACATCTGGACCACTTTGAAGATCAGGCTGGAAATTTCCCCCACCCTCAGCATCTTCTACAACCTGTCCTTTATGGGGGCAGCAAGGGGATTTTTGACTATATTCTGAGGTAGTCTAACCGTGACTCACACAAGTAGCTAAAAATGATCATGAAAACATGGGCAGTAGGGGAACGAGGGTAGAATACCTGTCACCAAAATTAATCTATAAGGGAAGAACTTATATTCCATGTGGGATGCCAGGGTATAGTCTGTGGTTGGGAGCATGCACAGCTCATGTTCTACTCAATGCTGTAGCAGTGTGGAAAAGAGGGAAATCATACAGGGATGTCCTGGATTAGGGTAGTGATAACTCTGATAGGGTTCCTGCCACTGACACATGCCATGTGGCTGAAGAGCCAGAGAACCTGGGGGAGTTGGGGAACAGAATCTCAGGGTTGCCTTCAGCAACAGTCAAACTGAATGTGCTTTAGGGGAAAGTGACACTGTTAGACTTGAACTTGGAAAACACTTCAGAGGCCAGTTGGTGAGGAAACTGAAAGAGAGCTGAAGCCACCAATAAAAGAGGAAAAATAATAATAAAAATAAGAAGAAAAAGCAAAGGGGTTGGTAGACACCCCGACTTCAGACTTCAATTTACATTCTTTTCTCCTCTGCCTGGCCACTCAACAGCTTTTACGGCCCTTAGTATCTTCTCTGTTTTGCAAATTTCCGCCAACGTCTTCTAGGACGAAGCTCACCAAAGTCTTCAATTTCATCTTCATAATCATCTTCCTGAACGATCCCTGCTTAACAGCATGCAAAAACAAAGAGACAGTGCAGAAAAGCCATTTTAGGGGGGAAGATACAGCTTTCTACAAAGACACTGGAAACAGGGAGGAGGGTGTTCCTCTTAGTACTGATACTGACATTGATGGGTAACCATTAAAAGGACAAATAAGAAGACCATCAGACCATACAGACCTTGGCAAGATAATTTTGCCAGGAAAGAAACATAATTCCATCAACACAAGCCTTTAGCTCTCTCTCTAGGTAGTTGCATGCAAATTTCCATGGGAACACTGTTTGTTTCAGGTTTTCCTAACAGTGGGTCATCTGGTGACACTTGACCCAGCAGGATCATACTCAGTAGTGCTTGCTCAGGAATAAAAGGCTTAACAGTCTGAGAGGCTAAACTCGGTCTTGGGCATGCCCTGCATGCACTCCACTCCTTTGAGTTACTATCTAAGCTCTGACTTAGCTTGTTTTGTACACAAATCTATTTGCTTTATGTAAGCCTAAACCTATAACAATGCTCACACACAGTAGACAATACTCATTGTCTTAAAGAAGATATATATATATGATATGGATATAAAACGATATAGATATAAATGATACAGATATAGATAGATATTGGGCGTTGGGACCACACCTGGCAATACACAGGGATTACTCCTGGCTATGCACTCAGGAACTACTCCTGGTGTTGCTTGCGGGAGAAGGGGCACATATGGGATGCTGGGTATTGAACCTGAGTCGGCTGCCTCCAATGTCAAAGTCCTACACACTGTGCTATTTTCCAGTCCCAGGGAGGCAAATATATTTAACAAGGAATGGTTTCGCAATGCCACGTCTACACTAGGAGTCACCATGATGAGCTTGAGTAGTGACTGAACATCATTAGCGACAGCTTGTCATTGATGATAGCTCAAGAGTGGGAAAAGGTATTTAAAAGAAAGCAACTGACATGAACCTGGAACCAATCACCCTCGGCCTCAGGTGGGGAAACTGAGGTTGCTAATAACTGACTCACTGCCATCACAGTAACCGACCAAGGCTCTCTCAAGCTAAAGGCTTCCTTACCTTCCTCCTTTAAGTGGAGTTCAGTCTTCATCAGCCACTCCCGTGCATCCCTGACAGATGGAATCAAACTATTGATCAGCCGAGTCATACCCTCTTCCGCTGTGAGAACCAGAAAAACAGGGACTCTGAGTGAAGGGGCTGCTGCAGAGACTCCTACACAACAGACCTACAACCCTAGTAACCCTACCAAGTCTAATCTCTGCCTCCCTGTGTTCAAAGCCACAGCTGGGATCACACCCTGAGAATACCCCAATACAATTGCTATCCTAGTGCTACCACTGGGTGTCTTTGCAAACCACCCATAGAAAGCTCTGGAAGGAACCTTTTGCTCAAGGTAATATGTAAAGACAGGAGAATGAACCACAATATTCTTTAACATTTGTCATGTCGCTAAATTAATAGATGCATGATCAGACTTTTGTAAGTGCTGCTAATCAGGAAGTTAGGGGATCTCAGATTCAAAGGTCTCATGAGAATTTTTTTTTTTTTGGTTTTTGGGTCACACCTGGTGGCACTCAGGAGTTACTCCTGGCTCTGCGCTCAAAAATCACTCCTGGCAAGCTCAGGGGACCACAAGGGATACTGGGATTCAAACCGCGGTCCATCCTGTGTTGGCACGTGCAAGGCAAATGCCTTACCACTGTGCTATGGCTCCGTTCCAAGAATCATTCTTATTAGAAGCTCACCCTGACTATGATTTAAAGGTCTTCAAAAGAAGGGCTGGAGTACAGTGGTAGGGCATTTGTCTTGCACATGACTGACCCACGACAAGCCTGGATTCAATCCCCACTGTCCTATGGTCCCCCGAGTCAGGAGCTATTTCTGAGTGCACAGCCAGAAGTAACCCCTGTAAGTCACCAGGTGTGCCCCCCACAAAAAAAAAAGTCCTCAAAAGAAACCAGTTACCTTTCTCCAGCCCTTAGATAGACCTTAGTATACAGTAGGTGCTTGTGAGATGATCACTGAACGAAGAAATCAGGAGAAATGAACACTTAAAACATTCTCCCTTTAAACATTCTCCCTTTATCTTTACAATGAAACATATTTGCGAGCTGTCTTCTTAACTATAGTGTGGGGGGGAGGGGGACCATCCTCCACCCTGGACAAAGGCCAGTCACCACAACTGGGGATCGAATAGGGAAATGTGGGGATGGTCCAAATAATGACGTTTGCTATAATCTGAGGACCTATATTCCTTGTGTTTTTTGTGGTTGTTGTTTTTGTTTTTGGCTACATCTGGCTGCACTCAGGGGTTGCTCCTGGCTCTGTGCTCAGAAATCACTCCTGGCAGGTCGGGGACCATATGGGATGCTGGAGATTGAACCCAGGTCTGCCGGGGGTCGGCAGCATGCAAGGCAAATGCCCTCCCACTGTGCTATCACTCCAGCCCCATCACTTGCTTTTTATAATGCCAAAAGTCTATTGCCTGGGGTCACTTGCGGTGTAGTTCTCTCCGAGGACCACCGGAACAACCCTGAGTGGGGCTTTTCTGAAGGTGACTTACCTCCAGCCCAGGCCTTGCGCTTGTAGAGATCCTCTACCATATCTGAGACCTTCTGAATATTCTCCTGGACCTTCTGCTGCAGCATGTGGCTGTGCTCTTTGGATCCCAGGTGGCTGTGAATCCAAATGCTCTGTTCGATGTCCTGGACCACCAGCCTGCCTTCCTCGATGGCTGGGTCCACCTTGTCACAGAAAAATTCAAAGTACTTCTGGTATGCCATTTGCTGCCTCCGGTGACCATCCAGGTGGAGGTGCTGCTCATAAGACTCGCTATTTCTCTCCCGGCCTTCCTTGCCTTCTAGGTGGCCCTTCGAAAGGGCCACATCCTTGGAAATGGCATCCTCGAGGGCTTGCCCAGTGCTGAAGTAGCCTTCGGGGCCACGAGCAAACTTGACCCCGCACAGATCACACTGTGTTCTGTCCACATCGGCCTTCTTGAAGTGCCTGGCTGAGGGCTCCCTCGTCTCTTCCAGGAAGTGCTCAGCCGGGGCGCTCACCCTTCTCCTCCACCTGATGCACAGGGAGACCACCAGACACACCCTTCTCAGCTTCCTCTTTACAGAAGCCTTCCGCTGCACCTCAGAGAGGATGGTGGCCAGGAGATGGTCTCGGTCCTCTAATGCTAGCTCATCTGTCTCTTCCTGACCAAACTCACATTCCGGCTCTGGAAAGTAGTCCGCAGGGCCCACGCAGAGCAGGCGGTTCAGCCTGACCTCCTCATGGTAGAGGCCTCGGACCATGGAGCCTTTGGTGTGGGCACTGTCCCACCGCCATTGACAGTCCATCAGGTACTCTTCATCCCGCTCAAAGAGCAGGTCCTGCAGTGCCTCTGCCACCAGTCTGGCATTGGTGGCCATCAAGACCCGCTTCACCACCTTCTGGAGTCTCTCTGGCACTTGGTCTGGCCAGTCCAGGCTCATCAATTGCAGTCTCGTGTCAATCTCCTGGTAGTGGTGGTACAGCAAAGACTTGCAGGCTGGCTGCATCACCTCGGCATTCACCAGCATCACCAAACTCAGTACCAATGTCCGCTCAGCCTCACCCGAGATCACATAACCTATTTCACTGAAAGCATCAAGCAGGACATTGAAGTTCATGTTCTCATAGCCACAGAGCACCTTCACGAGGTAGGAGAGGTGGAAGCGGAAATCCTGGATGGCTTTGGTCACGTCCTTGGGTTTATAATCCTGAATGATGGAGAACACATCCCCAAACTCTCTGTCTTTCTTGCTGAAAAGAAACTCCCAGTAGTGCAAGAGCGCGAGGTAGCTCTTGGGGAGGCAAAGTATGGCTTTCTTCCAAAGGCGGACCAGAACTGCTCCGCAGTTGATGAACTGAAACTCCAGCAAGGCCACAGTGTTTCCGATGCTGGGGATGAGAGGTTCTTTGCATCTCCTGACGAGCACGTTCATGAAGCGATAAAAGAGCCTCTTGAAGTTTTCGGGGTCCCTGTGCATGTAGAACTGGTCGATGCAGTTCTCCAGCAGCCGGATGAAGCACAGGTGGGTCTTCTCAGCAGTCTCTTCCTCCTTGTTGGGTATCAGCATGCCGAACTTCCCTTCGATGCTGTTCATCCTGCAGCCCCTACCCCGGCCCCTGTCCTCTTTTTCAGACTCCAGGGCTTTGAGCTCCCTGTTATAGCTGTCCTCCTCCTTGTGGAGCAGCTTCTCAAATTCCTCTGGATAGTTGGAGGACAAAAGGAAAGTGTGCATGGTGGTCAGCCATAGGTCTGTGGACTCACGGCGGCTCCGGGCCCTTTCATTTTGGAACAGGAAATGGATGTACTCTTTCAAGGCAAGCCGATAGAATCGGAAGGACTTGTAATTTGGCTTGAGGATTTCTTTGCAGGCCATGGGGTTTTCTGACAACACTCTCTGATGGAAATGCTTAGGGAAGAGGACATTCAGGAAGGATTTGCAAAGGCCGTATGCGTCAGTAGATAAAATATAGTCAATTTCTTCAAGTTCCTCAACTAAGACTTTAGGGAATAATTTTTTGGCCTCCAAAAGCAATCCATTGATGGCCACCAGGTGCATTTTGGACTGAACCAAACACTTGGCCTCACAGCGCCTTAAAGGCCTATGGAAATCTTCACAGCTTTCATCCTCACATTTTAAACCCACAATGAACCTCAAGCAGACCCCAGGGTAGGCCTTCCCAAGCAGGCTCTGTGTAATTTGACACAGCCTACTATAAAGGTGTTTGTTAAGGGCTAATTTCACATGGTCAGTCATTATCAAGAAATGGTCTTTGGTTTTCTTCTCTCTCAAGTTCAAATCCAGGTCAAAAATGACTTTTAATATAGGCCTAGGGTCATTCTGAGCTATCTGCCAATACTTGGAATCTACCTGAGAAAACCCAAAAAACTCAAAGCAAGACTTGACCATTTCTTTCTCAGCATTGTTACTGACTCTTTTCAGGGCCCGGACAAGGCTGAGGAGGACAGTCAGGCCCGCGGGAGCCAGCGCCAGCACCTTCCCAGGCTCAGCCTCACACTGGCTGGCAGCTTCATAGAGTACTTCTACCACGCCAGCAGAGTGGTTTAAAGTGTCAAACCTGTAGAATGCATCCTTGAGCTTCTGAAAGTCTCTCAGGATGACTCCCTGCAGAAATTGGGCCTCAGCAATACCAGACAGCTGATTTGTTTGGTAGCAGAGGTCAAGAGCTTCTCTCAGAATGGCTTTGGTATGCTCTACATCCAAATTCCTGGCGACATTGAGACGAGCAGCCTCCAGCAGACAGGAGGCTTGAAAGTCCTTGCTGGCAGTGAGCCTGGCTGCCTCCAAGAGGCGGCCATGCTGCTTCATCAACAGAGCGGCCTCTTCTCTCCGACCTTCCCTTTTCAGCAGGTCTGCTGCTTCTGCTAGCCTTTTCCGAGAGTTCAGAAACACCAGTTGATCCTCTATGTCTAACTTTGAGAGCACAGCCATCATCTCCTTGATCCTGTTTGCACTGAGATACTTGGCTGCTGCTTCCAAGTAAAACTGACTAGCAGAATAGGAGAGCTTAGATATGGGGAGGGTCTTAGCCCTTAGCATTTTTTCATACCTGCAACACAGGACAGAGATGCCAACATATTATTGCGCAGAAGAAAGTCCTCTCCAAAAGATAACACAGAATTACGTAAGTAAAATTCCTACATGGAGATAGCAACTACCAAATAAGGGGCCTGTGAAATAGCTCAAAGGACTGAAGTGTATGCCTTGCATGTGGGAAGCCTGGCTTCAATCCCCAGCACTGCATCGTCCCCCAGAGTACCTTACCATGAGTAGACCTCCAGTACTCCGAGGTATCTACCAAAACAGATAAATCGCAACAAATAAACTACCAAACAGAATTTCAATTTATAGAATCACCTTTACAAATGCCTCATCTTATACTGATAAATTCTTTACTCTCTGAAGGAATCAAGCACTGGCATACAGAAGAACTGCAATATAAGCAAGTGAGTATGAGTATGAATTAAATATTATCTATAAAGCAAAAAGTTAAGTTATGAGTAAAAATTGCTCTCAAGAGAAAAATCCCTTAAACTTTCAAAGAAGCATGATAATCTGATAAGAGTTATGGTACAGCTCTGTTCTGTTTTATATGTGATTATTGGGGGCTTCACACATACCGTAAGTTGTCTCTCTTTCCAGTTGTGCCTGGGGCTGAACTGGGGAAGTGACTCTCCCCTCTGCTCTACCTATCAAAATATGTGTCCCATATAACATTTCTGAGGCACTGGAACATTCCAGAAAAACATCCCCCACTGATGAAACTCTCATGGGGTCAAGCATATGTTTTCCCAGCCACAGACACGTCCTTATGATGCCACAGAAAACTCAACTTCTTTATATAGGTATGGTTATCCTGGTGTGTTCTTTTTGAGCCTGCATCAATCAAGGGCCAAATGGAAGGAAGTGACAGAAAAGTAAGATCATGCTGCTCAGGGCAAGCTGCCCCAGAAAGTAGAAAAAGGGAGGAGAAGAAAGAATACAGCCACCTACTTTTCTACTGCAATAGCAGCTTCTTCAAAAAGCTCTTCTTGGCAGTACATGTTGAGTGCTAGATCAAATTCCTGAATCTGCTCAAAGCATCTGAAAGCGTCTTTGTAGCAGTGGCCTCGCTTATAGAAGTAGGCGGCATCTCTTATCTAGGACAGAGTAAAATTTTACTCTTAGAGTATTCACAAGAACTTTTATCTTAAAAATAAATCAACACTATGAAAAGTAAAAAGGAAAATCATACATCTGTTACTTGTGAGAATCCAATGAAAATCAAAACGTAAGTAGTATTATAAAGACTTGTTCCTGATAGAGGGAAGCAAAGTTAAATCCCAAGTTCATATAATAAACAAAAATACAAAACAACAACAACAACAAAAAAAAAAACTCCAGGACCTCTGAAGATCTAAATGTGAATACTATTAGAGGAAAACATTTAAGAACATATTTGTGGGGAGCCGGTGAGATAGCATGGAGGTAAGGCATTTGTCTTCCATGCAGAAGGATGGTAGTTCGAATCCCAGCATCCCATATGCCCCCACACACACCGTGCCTGCCAGGGGCGAGTTCTGAGCGTAGAGCCAGGAGTAATCCCTGAGCGCTGCCGGGTGTGTCCCAAAAACAAAAATAGAACATATTTGTGATGTTCAGATAAAAAAATCTTCAACAAAAAACCCAGACACTCAAATGTGAGTGAAGAACTTGGTAGATTTGATCATATCTAACAGTGCGACAGAGAAAATAAGAACTAAAATTAAGGTGATAGATAAATAGTACAGTGGATAGGGGTCTTGTCTTGCATACTGCTAAACTGGGTTTGATCCCTGGCATCTATCTGATCCCTAGACCCAACAAAGAGTAATTCCTGAGAGCAGAGGCAGGAGTAAACCCTGAGCATCAACGATGTAGACCCAAAACAACAACTACAAAAAGGAACTTAAATTAAGACAAGGAAGGCACTGTGATTGTCCAAGATTCTGTGAAGCTGGAAATATTCTTTGTGTCAAAAGTGAGCACGTGAAAGAATACCAAGCAACTACATTTTTTATTTAATTTTATTTATTACTATCCATGGTTTGTGCTGACTACTCTTATCTCAACCTAAATTAGCCAGGTCCAGAAGCCTGCAATTACAAGAGAGTCTTTTCTGAACAACTAAGCAAAGACAACTAAGCAAAGAATATTCATGGGAAACTTCAAAGATCAGTGACAAGTGAAGACACTCTGCTTCATTCAAAACCTGAGATGCATGAGTCAAAGTCCTAGTGAGAGACATTTATAATGTTTGTAAAAACTTAAGAGAACTCTGAACATGGTCAACAAGATGGGGAGCATAGAGTCCACATGTACAAAGGGGTGCTATTATTCTGAGAAGCAAAATGGCTCTCTTTTTGAGGGACTAAACATCTATAGGTCCTGGCATGTAGCCGGAAGTACATTTGTTATTGAATGTTTGATATCATAACTTTAATGGCTGCTCCTGAAGCTCTGAGAGAAAACAAAATAAAAATAGGACAAAATGAATACACATGCCAGAGTCTCTCATAAATCTGAGTTGAATTTTTTTCCAATGATTGAGCTACACAGAAATGCAAAATAGAAGCAACTTTCAATTTCTGGCAGTGTGGTAAGGTCAAGTTTCAGAAACCCTATAGATCTTGGAGCTTCTAGATACACCTTGCTTTATCAAAAACACCCCTATAACCAGTCCCTCTAACCACTCTAGCAGGGAAAATACTAGGAAGAAAAATCCCCCAAGTGTTATTGAAGGACTCACAAGGGACCAAATATGCAAGAAATTGGAATGAGAAAGGCATAAATCACAGCGGTATCTTCTTCCCCACTGACCCATGAGATCAGTACCTGCCAGTCAGAGCAAGAAGTTGGAGGGGTTTCCAGGGAAAACAACACTACTCTCTGCAGAGAGGCAGAGGAAAGAAGTAAGACAGAGGGGCTCTGACAGGAAATTTTCTTCTCACAGGTTGTATCCCACCCAGGGGAAGCAACAGTTTGGGGCTGGCACAGGGAAACCATCTGGTCTAGGGATTTTGACAAAGGCCACTGCCAAATGCCAAACAGGTTGATTTGAATCAGGTTGATTAGGTTGATTAGCTGATCACAAAAGATCTGGCCCCTTTTTGTGGGGAGGAGAGATGTACATATATTAGGGCTGGGCCTGAGTAAAGAAAGGGATATGGTGAGAGAGGAAAAGCAAGAAGAGGCTGTCATTGGTCAAAGGGGGGAGGAGGAGGAGGAGGAGGAAGAAGAAG
>PVKC010009535.1:0-26682 GCA_004027635.1 Crocidura indochinensis
CCCTATCCACCACGTGTGTGGCCTATATCATAACCAATTAAGCATTCAGCCATTCTTAGCTAGCCCTGCATCTTCTTTCATCCATGTCACCTCTGACCTCCAAGCTGACCAAGATCCAAGAGGGCAAAAGGCCAAAGACCCTAATCCTTCTAGATCAAGGCCTTATATCACCATTTCCAAGACCCCTCCCAGGAAATGGGCAGGGTCTTGCAGGTAAAGTAAATGTAATATCCTTTCCCAAGACCCCGCCCAGAAATGGGCAGTTCTCAGGTAGATACCTGTACCCTAGGGTGGATCTATACCTCATATTCTTTTCCTTCCTGGTAATCATGACCAAGCAGTGTGAAGTTAAGGGGAGGCCATTGTTGTATGTTTCTTCCTGTAAGAATCATTCAATTTTCAACTTACTTATGAATCCATGTTTTCTTTTAGATAATACCAACACTCAGTAATGCACCCCCAAATTAGGATGCATTTTTGTCTGAATTATGGCTGGGAGGAAGTTGAACATAGGAAAGGAAGAACAATTAACTATAATATATGAGGACTAAACATATGCGACAAAACATATGAAATTAAAACTAAAACTATAATCAAAATACTTGGAATCTACATTCCACTTGAGTGAATATAGCATATTGTTACTTTTCACAAACTATTTGATTAAAATTGTGAGGAATTAAAAACTAGATTCTAGGGTTGGAGAGAACTCAACAGACTGAGTGCATGCTTTGTGTGCCAGGGACCCCAAATTCGATCCTTAGCACCACATAGTCTACCACTGGAAGACATTTCCAAGCACAGAGCTAGGAATAAACATTAAATAAACTGGGTGCACCCTTTAAAGCAAATAATTTTAAAAAATGGAATCTAAAGTTTTCATGTGCTACCTCACTGTTTTTTATACTAGGGTGCTGACTGAATTGAGAGATGGTACAGCAGTTCGAGCACTGGCCTTGCACAGGGATGACCTGGGTTTAATCCCTTTCACCCCAAATACTGCCTGAGACCTACTAGGACTGACCTCTGAGTTAGGGGTTATGATGTGAATCCAAATCAAAACAAAAAAGACTAGAGCTTTGAAGATTGTGTTTTCATTTTCTTTCTTTTTTTTTTTTTTTGGTTTTTGGGTCACACCCGGTGACACTCAGGGGTTACTCCTGGCTATTCACTCAGAAGTCGCTCCTGGCAGGCACGGGGGACCATATGGGGAACCGGGGGATCGAACCGAGGTCCGTCCTAGGTTAGCGCAGGCACCTTACCTCCAGCGCCACCGCCCGGCCCCCATGTGTTTTCATTTTCTATACAAGGTAAATATGTATTGGGTATACCTGTAGTACTAAATAGTTGTGCAATAAATAATAATAATAAAATAAAACAAAAATAAAAAGAAGGAAAAATAAAATTTGAAGACCATTGTCTACTTCACTTGCTTTTTCAGTTTTGTAGTTTTTACTATTAAGTATCTTCAAAATATCACTGAAAAAAATCTATGTAAACCAGCTACAAGAGGCAATTGGTTATTTTTCATTAAAAACCCATAAAAAATTAAAGGTTTTTTTTGTATGTTTCTTTCCCTTCTTCAATAGCACAAAAGCCCTTCTCATAAAACTCAGACATGAATTCTCCTTGACTGCTTGCTGATATCCTCAGCGTAGCTTTCATTCTTTAAAGGCCCTTCATACTGGAGTTCACTCATTTTTTTTTTTTTTACACATTAATGGTGAAGTGTGTTTGTGATGAAAACGAAAGTTCTTTTGGCCACCTGGAAGGACTGTTTGCTATTTGTGCTTGAATACGAAACAAGGGCTGACTTTCTCAGCAGTGTTGAAGGTTTACCCTGGATAATTGGGAGATACAAGCTATCTTAGGTCCTGAGTTGTTAAGGGCAGCCAACGCTGATACCACTCAGTGTAGAAACTTAGATTCAGCCAAGCTTGGGAAGAGCTGATTTCTTTGTCTTTTCTCCTTTTCCTTAGCACAGTGAACTTCTATTGGGGACTATATCAACTGTTGGATCACTTCATATTTCAGTGTTACATTATGCCATATCATCTTCACTATCCACTTGAAAAGTAGATGATCTTATTCTGACTTTATACACAAGAAAGCCAAGACCACAAAATCTTGTCCTTCAAGAGACCGAGGTGGCATACAGAATGACTTATTGGATAGACATATAGCTATGGGAATGGTTTTAAAATGTCGTTATAAAATGACCTCTTGGGGGCCGGGTGGTGGCGCTGAAGATAAGGTGCCTGCCTTACCGCGCTAGCCTTGGATGACCACGGTTCGATCCCCCGTGCCCCATATGGTCCCCCAGGCTAGGCCAGGGGAGACTTCTGAGCGCATAGCCAGGAGTAACTTCTGAGCGTCACTGGGTGTGGCCCAAAAACCAAAAAAAAAAAAAAAAAATGACCTCTTGGGTCTTGAATGATAGCACAGTGGGTAAAATGTTTGCCTTGCACATGGCCAACCCGAGACCAAACCAAATTTAATCCCCAGTATCTCATATGATCCACCGAACCTGCCAGGAGCAACTTCTGAGCACAGAGCCAAGAATAACCTCTGAGTGCTGTAGGGTGTGGCCCCAAAACAAAACAAAAACAAAAAAGACATATTGGTTTAAAACTCTGATGCTGATTATATTTATTTAAAAATTTACTAAAGCTTGGATGGTACATTTGGACAATGCAGTGTTAAAATTTAAGGTCTAGATATGCACAGTTTTCTCACTTCATCACCAAAGTCCCCTAGTTTCCCCCACCTATGTCCCTGTTCAGCTGCAGTCCCCTTCATCACTCATTCCCCTCCTATATTTCCTAATTTGGTGCTCTATACTGAATATATTGGATTTCCAGATTCCAGGGGTTGTTATCAACTGGACATGGTCTATGCCTTTGTTTTCTTTCCCTAAATGCTACAGCTGAGTCAGATCATCTGGTACATGGTCTTTCTCTGGTTTACATGGCTCAGCATGATACCCTCCAATTCCATCCTTAAGGAAGTAAAACACATAATTTCATAGTTTTTGTGGCGACAGTAGTCCATAGTATAAGACACTATAGCCTTTTCATCTACTCAGTCATTACTGGACGTTTGGGTTGTTCCCTTCTCATGGTGATTGTAATTATCACAACAAGGAACAAAGGCATGCACATATATTTTTTAATTATGTTTTGGGGTTCTGAGGTTAGATTTCAAGAAGTAGAATCAGTTGGTGAAATGAGAGCTCACTCTATTATTATTTGTGAAATATTCATATTTTTATAATTATTTTTTAAAGAAATGTTTGACCTCATCTGATGGTACTCAGGGGTTATTCCAGGATCTGTGCTCAGACACTCCTGATGATTGTCAGGGGACTGTATGGGATATTGGGGATTGAGCCTGGGTTGGCTGCATGCAAGGCAAATTCTGTTCCTGCTCTGCTATCACTCTTTTTTTTTTTTTTTTTTTTGGTTTTTGGGCCACACCCGGTGATGCTCAGGGGTTACTCCTGGCTATGCACTCAGAAGTTGCTCCTGGCTTGGGGACCATATGAGAAACCGGGGGATCAAACCGCAGTCCATCCTAGGCTAGCATAGGCAAGGCAGGCATCTTACCTCCAGCGCCACCGCCAGGCCGCTGTGCTATCACTCTTGTCCCAAAATCTCCATACTTTTTTCCAAAGAGACTGAAACAGTAGACATTTTCAATAGTGATGAAGAGTACCCTCCTTTTAAAACTCCTATTCACACATTTTTGTTTCCAGTGTTTTGGATACAAAATAGACATTTTAAAAAGAAGCTGTTTTTTTTGTAACCCCTAAATGAGGAGAAAGCAATAATGTGCTTTTAGCATGAAATCATTAAATTGAGTTAAGTTGCATTAAATTTCCATAACCAAGGATGGTGGTCAGTTGGAAGTAAATTGGTGGGGAAAAATACACATTGCCTTTGCACAAACCATATGGTGTAAAGCAGGAGTTGAAAATGTACTACCCAGTGCTAGAGAGATAGCATGGAAGTAAGGCATTTGCCTTGCATGCAAAAGGATAGTGGTTCGAATCCCGGCATCCCATATGGTCCCCTGTGCCTGCCAGGAGCAATTTCTGAGTGTAGACCCAGGAGTGATCCTTGAGCGCTGCCGGGTGTGACCCAAAAACCAAAAACCAACCAACCAACCAACCAAACAAACAAACAAAAGAAAATGTATTACCCAAAGCCTGTGGACTTCAGTTCTTTTATAAATTAAATTTTGGGATGTTTTGTTGTTGTTTAGTCACAGTCTGTGTTCAAGGTTTATTCCTGGCTCTCTGCTCGGGAATTTCTCCTGGTGGACTCTAGATCACATGGGATACTAGGGATTGAAAGTTGGTTGACAGTGTGTAAGGCATGCACCCTCTCTACTGTACTATCACTCTGACCCCTATATATATAGTTTATGCAAGTCTGTTGATTCACCATTTATAGATTTTCCACAACAAATGATTACTGTATATAGTTTGCAAAACTGAGGGTCTGTTGGAACGTCTATCCAAAAGATAGTTTGTTGCTCAAAAGTACATTAAAGGAACCACAACTGTACTGAGATTTGGAAACTGTGAATTCTGAGTTCTCACTCTTCAAACTCAAATAAAACAGCCATGTGATACTGAACAAGTCACATAAATTTTGTGGTTCTTTTTCTGACCTAACCATTGAAAATAACCTCCTTTCTTTGAGCAAACTTCCCTGGATAGATATAAAGTCAGTTTCCTGCAAATACTGTACATGACCAAAGCCCAGCTCCCCACTTCCTTGCAGATCTAGTGACATTACTTAAGTTTTGCTTGGGGCTCAGAGTAGAGGGAAGTGTTGGAGGCCGGCAGGAAAGAGTCTTAAGTGTCTCTAGATGAAAGAATCTGCTCGGAAAAAAATAACACTTTCATGTAGTATTCTTGAAAATTATATAATATGTAATTATATAATAAAATCACATAATAACTGGAAATTATATAATAAATATATACATGTCAAGTCATATAAGAGCCTAAGGCTAAAGGAAAAAAATTAGTCAAAGGAGAGGGAAGCATTCTACCTTTCCACCATAGCATTTCTGAAAAGGAAGAAATGCAACACAGCTAAATAAGCAGAGCAGAACAGGCTGGAATCCCCTTTGATTTATGCCTGGCCTGCATGGAGAGGAGCGGGCAGTAAGCAGAAATAGAGGAAGTCAAGAAGGGAGCAATGGCTGATCAAGCTTGTGGAAGATTATAGGCTCAATCCTCCCAAACAGAAGGAGGCCTTGAATGAAGGCTGTTAAATTGGAAAATGGCTTGATCTGATCCTCCCGGTGGACAAATCAGACAAGTGCACATTTGTATGCTCTGAACCAAAATGAGAAAAAGATATTTAGCTCTGGGAATCCCCCTCAAAAATAGCAAGCAACTTTAAATAAAAGAATGGAATTTCTATTTATTTTCTCATAAAGGGATTTGGATATCAGACAAGTTCGATTGGAATTCTGTTCAGCATGGACTGGAGTGGTGGAGGGAGTGCAAGTTGGTTCAAAAAGCTTTATTTTTGGACACTCTTTTACTTTGATAAGTGCAAGTTTTATGGGCACCCTTGCTTGGAATGCCTGTGAATCAAACTTAACAAAAAAGGCCATTAAAAGTATTTCTGGGTGATGCTAAGTCGATGTGCATTTCAGGATGATATTTTTGGCAAGAAGGAATCCGTGATATGCGATCGCTTTTTTGTTGTAGTTTGAAATTACCTCATGGTAATTCTTTAAATTTTTCATTTAAAATGAAAGGTTAATAGTTATCCTGCACAGTTCTTGCAAAGTGAAAATGAGATTGGAAAGTTAAAATATAATTAATTTACTTTCTTATTATCCCTTCCGCTGGAGGAATATTCATGCATTCTGAACAGATAAGTTTTAAAAGAGGCACTAAATTGCAAGTGTTCACACTTGGATTCAGTTTAAAAGTTAAAAGCTTTCAGGCCAAATAAATTAGACAAGCATGCAAGAAGCAGCTTCGTTTCAATATTAATGAGTAAGTGTTCTGCCTTTTCCATTGTTTTGTGGGCAGTTTCAGTGCTACAGTCAAAGATCTTTTGAAAATTTGCTGGGGGATTTTCTTGCTATTGACTTATAAGTAAATATTTACAATAGATGGTGATCTGTATTTTACCTATGATGTTCCACAGGAAAGAGAAGTCCAGATGTACTTTGAAGACTCAACTCATGGTTTCTGCAATATGCTGGCCAGCTCTTCATTCTGGCCCCTGATAATCTTAATGTTTCTAGTCAGAAGCAAGACCAGGCTAGCAAGACACAAGCTGACTAGTAACTCAGAGAGGAATGCGGGCCCTGCAGAGAACCATCCCAAGACAATCTCTAATTACCAGGTCTCAAATGATTTTCTACATCTCATCATTGAATCCAAAATCCAGGGGATTTACTTTAAAGTCTGGTGTTATTTTTCTTTAATTTTATTTAGGCGAAGTCATAAAAAGATTTTGTGAAAATGCAATTTTAACATTCTCTCTGGATTTGCCTTCTCAAAGAACTTTAAATTTCAGTGATGTTTCACTACAAAGAATATCTGGGGATATTTTTTTAAGTTGAAATTAACTCACACTTCTATTAATCCGCTATGTGGTTGTCACTTTATTTACTTATTAATTTTTGACATGGGAGTTCTAATACTCAGAAGATACTCAGAGGATTCCTGGACCATTTCTAGTAATTCTTGTAAAACCAGAGAAAGGATTCAGTGTTAAATCCTGAGCATATAATACATCTTAGGCCTGTTGGTGTCAGGGGCTATCGAGGACACCCCAATAGCATTCAGAGATCCCATTTAGTAGTTCAGGAGCTTCTAGGACCGGTGTAATTATTTTTAATTTTTTACATCTTATAAAATTGTGTGTGTGTGTATATATATATATACATATATATACATATATATATATAAATGTAGCTAGGACTTGTGAAAGCTATTTTTTATTCTATGACCATCTTATACAACCACATACCTACCACTTGCTGAGTATTTTTGCCCTAAGACAGCGGACTTCAACCACTAGTGCATGGATCAGTAACAATAGAGAGGTTCAGAAATACTGCAAACTACTGATCTACCACCTTGGACCTAATTGCCAGTTCATGGGCAGAACCTATGCTCGATGGTAGGTATCAAAACGCTGAAGAGCACTGTCTTAGGATGTATTTGGACCATGAATAAAACTCAGCCCCTGATACTGAACTGCTAGGTCAGCTCACCTAGTTAAGAATCACAAGGAGGGATCGGTGAGGTGGTGCTAGAGGTAAGGTGTCTGTCTTGCAAGTGCTAGCCAAGGAAGGACCACGGTTCAATCCCCCAGCATCCCATAGGGTCCTCCCAAGCCAGGGGCAATTTCTGAGTGCTTAGCCAGGAGTAACCCCTGAGCATCGAACGGGTGTGCCCCCCCCAAAAAAAAAGAAAAAAAAGAAAAAGAAGGATCACAAGGAGAGTGCCCAGGAACTCCCATTTTCCCTTACTCATCACCTCCACCAAAGAATAGCCAGAACACTACATATCGAATCCATACTCATATTTAAAAAAGAACAAATAGCAAGCTTTTTTCTTCTCTCCATTCCCAAAGGATGAAGTCTGAACTATAACTGAAAAAAATCTTGAGAAGATAAAGTACATCTTTTGCCCTGACATCCCATCCATCCCTAAATCATTCATGCTTAAAGCTGGCTGCAAATACAAAATAAAATGGGTTGAAATGTACCCCATTAAGAATTCTGAGATTCCTCTGATATGCAGGAGGTTGGAGAGCAATGGTAACAAAAATAATATATCACAACGTGCTGATTTTCATAGAATTGTTCCAACTTAAACCACAAAAAGCCCCTGGATAAAACTTACATATTAATTTCCTTATTTTTATATCTCTTAAGTAGTAATATATTCTTTTTTCAATAAGTAGTAGGGAACATTTAATGGAAAACTCAGAATATTTTTCCTGGGAGAACAGAATAAAAAGACACAAACTGAAATAATTAATAATAAAAAATGGAAAGAGTTCTTGCAGTCATAAAATGCTGTTATTTTCCAATATGCCTCTAACATTATTAGCAGTGTGATAAATGAATATTCTCCTCGGTTTGATTGGAAATCTTTCTGTCTCCACTGAAAGAGTTGTGATCTTGCAAAAAGACCTACATTGGAAAATCATATTTTAGCAATTTAAAAGGATTACAAGTGTTACTAGTAATAAGATATAATGAATATAAATATTTATGGCACTGATGATTTTGAGAAATAAGTTGGTTGTGTTGGGGCATTGATTTTTGCGATTTGAATGAAAGTATTAACTCATGTATAATTGTCTCGAAGAGCCAACATCTATCCAAGTCAAAGGTTTTGTTTGTGTAGGGGCCTCACCTGAGTACACCATCCAGTTCAGTCGAAGATTTCAAATGCCCGTTGGGGCTTTGCAAGCAGAGTGTCTGCTCCATCTGTAACCTATTATTTGCACATAACCTCATTTTCCTCATTGAAGACAGTTACATTGAACAGTACATTGAGCAAATAGCTCTGAACAAGGTATTGCCATGTGCTCTGTGACCAAAAAGGAATGCATTCTCAGTTGTCAAGGTACTTATAATCTAATATAGAAAAGCAAACATGTAATAATTGCAACAATACTCAATTTGACTTTTCTAGAAAGCTTATGGTAACGATGACAAAATTTCTTAGATCCTGGTCAATTTCATAGGCAAAAAAACAGTTTCCTCTTTGAAGGGGACTGAAACCATTTTATTACCACATGGAAATTCAATCTATAGAATCATATCATAAATAACATCTATTCATGTACCTGTGTGGGGGTCAGTATAAGATTTTGTTGATCTTCAAGTCTCTTCATCTCAAAGGGGAAAAATATGTGAGTAGAAGCATACAAGCAAGATAGACTGATTCATAGATCAACCAAAATGTAAATTAGTGGTTTCCTAAAGGCAAAAATATCGTTTAGATATTTGTAGTCATGTTGTTTTATTCTTTTGAGCTGTATATTACTTATTTGTATTTTATAATGCATAATGCAGCCTAGTGGTTTAAAATATTGCTGTATTAATTATCTATGGATGGTGGTATTTTGCATATAAATAAAAGTCATTTTTACTATTAATGCATAAAATCTGAGTTTCTGTTGTCAGGGCAGAAAAGGAAGCATTAAAATAAAACTGAGTTGAAATGAATTTATCAGTGGAGTTTGGAAGATTTGGAGCTTAATAAATTGTTAGACAAATGGGCATTTATGATCAGAAGTTTTGATGAAGTATGTATATTATATTATCACTAGAAATAAAGCAGGGAGTGTGGATTGGAGAGACAGTACCACTGGTATATCGTTTGCCTCACACGTGACCATCCCAGAGTGGATCCTGAGCATCCTTTATAGTTCCCTGGGCCTGCCAAGAGTGCAGAGCCTGGAGTGACCTCTGAACATGGCCATCTGTGATTCAAAAACAAAAATAGAACAAACAAAAAAAGGGAATAGAAGTTGGTAATTTACTACTATAGGGAAAATAGGGCCAATAGCTTACTTTTTGTAAATAAAGTTTTATTGGAACACACCCAAGGGACCTCTTTTCTGTATTGAGTCTAGGTTGTGTTTGAAGTCCAACCACTGAGGTGAATTGTAATAGAAACATGCCTGGCTGGGCATTGCTCACATTTCTTTCCTTTCGAGGGGTTGGGGAGTGGGGTCGGACCACAGTTACAACACTACAATGATGATCAGGCCTTACTCCTGCTTCCTGGTGGTGTGGAGAATCCACCTAGGATTTACTACATTCAAGTCTAACATTTTAACCCCTGGACTAATGTAACACTGTTTACTCCTTTCTCATTTCCTAGCATAAGGATTATACAGCCTGGAGATCTTATCTATCTCCATTATTCATGGAGTCTGAAAAAACTTATTTTTAGTCTCCACTGGAAGTTGACTAGACACTCCACTAGAAGTTGACTACTATGGAAAAGTAACTCAATCATAGCAGCCATCCCCAAGGGCAGCAGTAGTGTTGGTATTGCCTTGGGTTGCAGGGAACATAAGTATGTGAGAATATGGACAGGTGGTAAAAGTGGATCAGGTCTGAATTCAATGGCTTCTTAAAGTGAAATTATCAATTTATTTCCAATAACTTATCAATGATCTATGCAACTTTGAAGATTTCTATTATCAAGAGATTCACATATAATCCCAGCTAAAAGGTATATGTTTACCTGTTGTGGAATAATCATATTTGTTTTTGTTTGTTTGTTTTTTGGGCCACACCCGGTGACGCTCAGGGGTTACTCCTGGCTATTCGCTCAGAAGTCACTCCTGGCAGGCATGGGAGACCATATGGGGAACCAGGGGATCGAACTACAGTCCGTCCTAGGTTAGCGCAGGCACCTTACCTCCAGCGCCACCGCCTGGCCCCTCATATTTGTCTTTTAATACATTTCTGTAGGTATAATTGTTAGGAAATTCGATGCTATGACATGGACTGAATTCCAAGTGCCTTTGTTCTAAGACTTCAATAGTAAAACATTTGGAGACTGTGTCTTTAGTGGACCCAGTTGCTACTGATTAACTGACCTGCAATTGTATCCATTTGCTTAATTTTATTGCCTTTCAAGATATTTTCTAGACAGTAGATAATATTAAATATTTACTTCAGCAATGAGAGTTCTGTTTATGGAATATTTATTAGATGTATATCTTTGATTTTGTGACTTATGGCAGAGTGCTTCAGACCAGCTGCGCTTAATGTCATCTTTCTTTTTTTATATATTTTTTATTTAAGCACCACGGTTACAGAGTTGTTCATAGTTGGGTTTCAGTCACAGACTGTATACCTCCCTTCATCAGTGCAACTTTCCCGTCATCAGGATTCCTTATTTTCTTTCCCGCCTCCCACCACTGCCTGTCTCTGTGGCAGTCATTTTGCATCTCTCTCATTCTCTCTTGACTTTTTGAATGTCATCATTCTTTTGCAAAGACAAACAAAATGTTACAGTGCTCATAGATTCGACCATGCCATTAGATGTGACCTATGACTTTCTGCTGTGCTCGTCTAACACTAATGACCTGACTTTCCAAGTGACTTGATAAAAAGTTATTTTGATTGTCATCAATTTTTCAAGTCTCGCAATTGTTGCTAATTGAGAAACTTATAATGTTTTGATGGGTCATTTGCTTTATTTGTGGATTCAACAAACAATTATTGAACTTATTCTGTATGCAAGACTGTGTGGGTTCTTGGGCCAAGGTCCTGAGTGTAGTCACATGTGAAAGCTAGATCATAATTTTCTATCTCCCCTTATCACTCATTTTCCTACACATGGAAACTGGAAACTTGAAGACTGCAAAGAAAAAAAATTATGATCACTAAACATCTTTTGCTCTATAAAATTTTTATCCACATGAAACCTATTGACTTCAGATTCCCGTCTTGAAATAACTGAATAAAGATGTCTCACAGGTGCCAATCGAATTAAGATCTAATTGACTCTGCTTGAATAACCAATATCTACTAGTTGCTTCATTCATATTATGCTATATCTGGAGCAATGTGCCCATTTCTCACATGAACAAACAATTTAGAACATGAAGCTCCTAGCAGTCTGTTTTTACACCAAAATCTTAACTTCCTACGGCCCCCATTAGTCTGATATAACTTCTATGATAGTTTAATGCAGTTTGCTTTTATATATATATTGTGTTGGGGCTGGGCGGTGGCGCTGGAGGTAAGGTGCCTGCCTTGCCTGCGCTAGCCTAGGATGGACTGCGGTTCGATCCCCTGGTTTCCCATATGGTCCCCCAAGCCAGGAGTGACTTCTGAGCGCATAGCCAGGAGTAACCCCTGAGTGTCACTGGGTGTGGCCCAAGAACAAAAAAGAAAGAAAGAAAGAAAAAATATATATATTGTAAAAAATTCAAGAATCTAAATATTTTCCTATCTCCTTATATGTAATATGCTTTTTAGCATGAAAGAACCTAAAGCATTTGGTCAGCCAAATGCATTTTCATACTAACAGTCTCCCAGTGAAAGGAGATGTAAAATCATACCAAAACCAATAATACTCATGTTCCACTGATTTTAGAACCACTGAGTAGTCCATGGACTGAGAAAAAAAGATACAGCCATATATATCATGTATATTCATGCTGCAAGCACACACCTGCTCATTTATAGACATCATGTCCTAGCTTTATCCTATATTATTTTATTAGTTCAAATGAAGCATATACATATAATTTTTAGTACCCTAAGTATTTACATGTACTTCTAAACCTGAATAATATCTTAGTCAATGTGATAGAAACTAGTTCTCTTTTATGTCTCTTCCATTTTCTTACTTTAGTAACCCTAACCATATTCTTTTCTTCAAGTGTTTCTTTATTTAACATCCTAGGAAATAAAAGTTATGAGGGTCTGGAGTGATAGTACGGGATAGGTAGGTTGTTTGTCTTGCATGGGACCCATCAGGTTTGTTTTCAGCACAACGCATGGTCCTTCATGCATTCCAGGAGTGATTCATGAGTGCATAGGTAGAAGTATTCTTTTGCAGACCATCTGATCATGGCTCTAAAATAAAACAAAATACTCTAAGATTATTTCACCCAGTGTAATTAGATTTCTTCCTCTTAATTTATTTTCCAATCCTGATTTACATGAAGTTGAGATAGCGTTTCTGATGATCGGCTTCATTATAGCAAGAACTGCACTGCTTCAAAACTTTAGCTCTATCGGATTGACCTTAGCTTAGTGGTTTCTTTGACAACTAGGCTTTACAATCAAAATTTTAGTTCTGACAATACTAAAAATCAACATGCACAGATCCATCAAGGAATTCCCACAGGCTATATACTGAAATGGTATAAAGTGGAGGCAAATACTCTTGGAAGATGATTAATATACTTTTATGAGTTTGGAAAAATGAAGAACATTGGCAACTAATGACAATGTCTAATGAGAAGAAACTTATCTCCCAGTGTCTGTTGCAAAGTACATTCTTGCTTGGGACTGGTTTCACTTGCTCATTATTATTAATGTCTCCAAGAACTATTTCTATTGTATAGATAAAGGTTTTATTTTATGTCTGAATAGTGTTCTGATAGAAAATCTACCCAAAGTTGTCCATATTACTGCTGTAGTTATAAATATTGCTGTCAGTGAGTTTTCTTTGCATTTATGAACAAAGTTATTAAAAAAGTATTGGATATTTCTTTTAGTGGACAGAGGTAGGCATTTATTTCCTTTAGGTATTTAACCTGGAAGAAGGGGAGACATTTGTTTTTAAATAATATAATAATGCCATTTGATCTTCAAAAATTGCCAGCAATACATGCCTAAAAATTTTCTGGGTGTGGGGCTTCACTCCCCCCAGAAACGTTGTTGAGTTCTAGTTGTTTCCTTGTGTCATCCCCATTACTTGGTTTTAGTGGGCCTATTTCTTAATGTCTTCATGAGTTAGAAATATGCACTTGTTTCTTGCTGTAGTTTTAATTTTTCTTTTATCTTCTTTATTTCTCTTTTGGACTAATTGTTTGCAACAACTGCACTATATTCCAAGAAATATTTTCAATGCTTTACTTAATCTTTAAGTAATTTTTTATAGAAATTATATTTTTCCTGTGACTCTATTACCTTAATGTCAAGAGCTTGAAATGCCAGTTTAACCTTAAGATTATATGAATACTTTAATAGCAGTAGTTCTCTCAAGAAATTTTATTTATTTTGCTACTCTGATGAATGTGTGAAAATATTTTTATTCAAACTCATGTTCAAAGCATACATCAGTATTATTATTGAATATGTATATTAAGATTAACTTTAATATTATCATTGGACAGTGATAAATGAAAATTTAATTTTGCTTCCTTAATTTTCTAGAAAACTGAGTGACTTTTAAAACTAGTGGTCAACTTCATTCATGAGTCTCAAGTCTCACCTAGTTTTACATCAGATTATTGACTTTTCTGTATGATCTTAGATATTATTAATCTATTTGAAATATCTACCTCTAACCTTTGTTACATAAATGGCAGACATTCTTTTTCTTTAAAAGAACATTTTAAAGGGAAAAACATTAAAGACATTTTAAAAAGCTCTGACTTTGACTTTTAAGTTATAAAGGAAGACTGCTTGTTCAGGACAAGACAAAAATCAGTAGCTCATATTTGCCCCCAAATTCACAGTTTATAAATTGCTAGGTAGAGACATCTCTAATCCTGTTAATTATGTCTTTAATCTCCTTGTTGAAGGGATTAAGAAACATAAATTTCAGTGATAAAGTTTATATGCTTACACAGGGAAGATATACAATATTATCTAATTTCCGATTTATTGGAATCTCCACTGACTTTCTCTCTAAACTTTGGCTTTGATATCCTTATCATTTTTAATCATGCACCCAATTAATCTTTTTTCACCCTCTGTTTGATACAGAGGGAGAGGCAAGCAAGAAGAAAGCATGAATAAGTAATTTGCTTTTGTTTGGGGTTCACCCTTGACACTATTCAGGGCTTCTTCCTGACTCTATTCTCAGGATCAGGGTCACTTCTGTTGCTCATGGACTGTAAGCAGTACATGAGATGGGCCTTGTGCAAGAAAGATAAATGCCTTACCTTCTTTGCTATCTCTTTAGCCCCAATCACATTTTTTACTTAATTTTGGCAAGGTGGGAAGTGTCTTGGGCAACACCCAGTGGTTTTCAAGCCTTACTGAGTCACATGCAAAGCAGCTTTCCAGATTTCTGGAGTTTTGATTCATTTCTGATTTTAGAATAATTAGATACTCATACTCGAAAATTGGGGTTGACTAAGTATGCAAAATCAAGAAATTAACTTAGTAAAGCATCATGTATGTGTGTGATTGGATACTAATCACATATTCAAAATATTGTAGAAATGTGTTTGAAGTTTAAAGAATGCTGGTGTATTGCTATGAAGCAATGATATAATGCTTTATATGATTGACTTATATGAAATGCCTGCATGTAGTAACCAATACTTGACAAGTGCTTCCTATCTGTTGCTCATTATCATAACATCTGCTTAATGTAACTTATGTGATCTGCATTGTAGTACTCGTCCTCTATGGAATTCTTGTCACTTTTTCAAGGTTTTGTAAGCTCTAACTAGGAATACAAAACAGAATTATTCACAAGGGAGAAGAACAGTGAGGGGGGCAATAAATATCTCTGATTATCTTTTAGTGATGAAATTAAGTGTAATTTTCCTTTCATTTTATTTTATTATTACTTTAAATAATATTTATTTGTTTCTCACAATAATGAAAACGACAGCCTAGAAGTAGAAGATAAAATACTTTTCTTAAAGTAAACTTAAAGAAAAACAAGAAAAAATAAGTAATATTGAGAAATAAAATTAAGGAAAAATATTTTTACATTAAGTTTTTATTAATCTTTTCCCCATGACCATAGCATCATAGTACTCAGACTTTTAAAGATCCAGATATTCTATTGGATTTAGCTAACCTCTAGTAAATTTTGACTAAACTCAACATACAAAGACTGAGAGAATCATGGTTTTTCTGCAATGGTTTCCACAATATTATTATATTGGAAGAATAATTCGTCCCATGGCCATTACAGGTTCTGGTGTTAAAGTGAAACATTAGTAATGCTTTATATGTTTGATTGTTTTTATTTAAAGGTCACATTTTATGTGCTTTAATTCACCTTGCTATATGATAGTCTTTTTATTTTGTTGTAGACATGAGATTCCAAGTGTTCAGAATGGGGAAAATTCTGACTTTCAATTTAGTTGAAGATTTCAAACTTAGTTTAGGGATGAGTAGAGCATGGTTGTTTTGAGTACAGGGAAAGAGGAAGGGAGAACTATATCCAGCAAATTAGGAAGACAGGACATTTCCTGGACATTGTTAGGAGATCTCTCCTCTATCATCTTTTATCCATTCCCAAATTTTCAGAGCTGTGTTTCATCCATAGTGACTTTCCAAAGGGAAGTGGGGGCTGTTCTCTGGGTTTTGTAATTGGTATTGTAGGACGGTGATCAAATCTTCACGTTTTAGCTTTCTCAGCCCAACCACTGATTGGGAGATTTAGAAATTTCAAGGAAGAATTAACAACAATAAAAAAAAATATGAGGATGCAGTCTATTAATTTTAATTGAAGAAAACAATTTGAATTTTCTCCACTGTGGTTTTTAGTAAATAAGAAATCATCCAGCTCACATAGACCCATTCACCCAAAGCAGACACATTTATATTTTATCAAAGGGAAAACTGAGCTTGCATTAAGTTTCTTAGGAAGTGCACGTGAAGAAATAAGATATCTAGAGGCAATTGTGGAGTGGGTTTTAAAATTACTTTTATAAAAAAAAAAGGCACCACACTTGTCATTTTTTGTTTAAAATCTTGATTTATCACATTCTGAACAGATTTTGATGTTGTGTTTTTATTTTACCTAACAGAATGCCTTGCCTGCAGGCAAACAGTATGTCAGATGAAAACTTTTAGCACTCTGGGGCAAAATCTGCTGCTTTTAATAAGAGACAAAGGCTCATTTGGCTCCTTTCCTCGTTACACAAACAAAGTGAGCCTCTGTTTATCATGTTCATTGCTCTAATTCTGGGGGCTCCGCATTGGGACAGGAAGTGGCTGCCGGGGCACACATGGTCGGCAATGAGTAATAAATCTAGAGATCTGTCAACATAGGCACTTGCTGTCCCAGGTAATTGTCTAAAGCCATCTTCCTTCATCTGTAGCCAAGATGATTTCAAATGGAGATGGTTGACAAATGTAGCACTTTATGCAAATGCTTCAGAGAAAAATGAGAAACTCAAACACAAACAGATCATATCTGCCAGGTCATCTATCTTTTTTTTTTTAAAGAGTCACTCTTGATCGAATTCTTCTATGTGCCAGATTTGCTGCCAAGTTCTTCATTTATATAAAGACCTTTAATACTCATGATAAATTTTTGACTTAGTTATACGATGGGTATTAAAAAATGGCAAGTTCAGAGAGATTGGATGGAATAGTCAAGAGAACAGAGATGTGCTTTCATCTCAGACCAGAACCCAAGTTCTCAATCAGTATGCTTTCATATATTTTAATTATGACACATACGGAAACAAAGAGGCAATAATCACAGGTCAGCTCCTGTAACTGAAATATCACTAGAAGTTGACCAGGCAGGAAAAAGGTTTGTCCACTTATCATCATGCTGCAGTGATGTGCAAATACTTTTATTTGTAAAAGGAAAATGTAGTTGATGAACATTTTATTAGTATTTGTATTTCTTCTTCAAGATCACCATTTACCTCTGCATCATCTATCTTATTTACTGCCTTTTAGGATCTAAGTTCTTATATGTCCTTGAGAAAATATTTTCCAAGAGTGTTGCAAAGGTCTTTAAAGTCTTGATAAATTAGAAGTGTAGTTTTCATGACCAGAATCTTCCTATTGCCACTGTATCAGATGTGGTGAGTACCAAGTTTTATTTGTTTTTGGGTTTGGGGTCTTATTCTTGTCTCTGCATTTAGGGATCACTCTTGGCAGGGTTCAGGGGGACCATATGGGATGCTGGACAGTGAACTTGAGTAAGCTGTATGCAAGTCAAATACTCTATCTACTGTACTATATCTCTGGCCAGAATATCATCTTTATAGCAAACAATTAACTCTCCATGGTAGATATTCAGATTATATTAGAAAATTAAGTTATTTAAAAATTATTTAGCTCCTGAATATTCTGGATCCATATGTTTGATATTTTGCCACTAAAGTAAGCAAAATTCTTTCCATTTGGTCAATACTTACTGATTACCGACTATGAGCTCAGAACTGTGATGAGGCAAAAAGGAGTCTCTGTTCTCAATAAATTTATACTTAGGGAACAAATATAACCATAACAATCATCCATCTCTTTGTCACAAAATTAAAAAAAGTAAGCAATGTATATGTGACAATGAAAGAAGTGGCACATTTAAGGAGACTCCAGTAAGTGTTAACTGGGAAAAGATTAGTATTTACATAATATCACATCCATTATAATCTGTGTATATATCATAGTAAGATGATCCATTCACTTATTTCATTGGTATGTACTAGTTAGCTACATACTTTGTATTAAGTCTGTGTTAGCAGCTCAGATTGAAATGATAAGCAAGTTCAGAATCTGATCTCATAGCACTGCTGACTGATATAGGAAACTGACAAATTTCCAAATCGTTTTATGACAGCAGTAAATGAAAGCTTATATAGAGTACCTATGAAATAGCAGGTAGAAGGAGATAGTTGAAAGAGTAGAGTGCTATTTTATGAGGGGGCTAGATATGTTGATCTTAATTACCATAAAAAGACATAATATCCTAGCCTCAGATTTTCCTGTTAATCTCTGTGCTTCCCACATGGTATTCATTGAATAAGAAGAGGTAAAATACAGGCGAGTCTTGTCTACCTGCGTATTCAAATTTGCACTTCTTTCCAAATGGCACTGTTCAGAAATATGGGATGGAAATAGAACCAACTCCTGATAATATAGAGTTGATGGCTCTTACAGAATGAAACAGTGAATAATTGTCATGAAAATGACAGGCTGGGATGCACACAAAGGGAACAAATTCTAATTTCAGATTGTGCAGTCAGGCAACAGAGCTAAGCAGAAATGAAAGGCTTTGTAAAAAGCTCATGTCTTGGTCTAATTTTTGCACGTAAAACATCCGCCCACTCTCAGAACAGATAAAAAGTGCCTAACCTTAGCAAATCTGTAACAGAAAACTTTTCTGCCAGGTTCTGAGAAGATGAATGAGATTAGACTACTGGGCCATTGGAAATTAGCCTGCTTGTTTGTGAGGTTCGATATTTCAAAACTGTGCTTTGAATTTAACAAGAAGACTCTTGTGCAGTGCCAGTAATTCAAAGTTGAAGTCTTGGCTTCCTATCCAGAAGTTTTCACATTCAGCTGCAACATGAATTAGAAAGTTGGAGAACCTGAGTGGAAGAGTGTGGATTTGGAAATAAAATTTCTTTGTTCACATTCCAGCTCTTTCATTTAACGTTTATATTCTAGGATATCACGGGTCATTCCAGTAATCCTCAATTTTGCCATCTCTTGAATGAGAATAATATTTGCAATGTCTAAGTATCTGTGCAGGGTTTCAAATAACCCCAAACAGTGTCAATGATTCAGGAGCCTAAGCAAGACTGAAATCTTCCCACATCCCAAATGGCTGAAATTCAGAGGCCAGATGGATTGGGCTGCTTCGTGTATCTTTTTCAGGAGCACATAGCTGTTCCTAGGATTGCTTCCTTAAGGTTGGAGGACTGAGTTCCTACTTGAAAATTCAGTCACAGTTTATTTATGACTAGCAGCTGGACACCCCAAAGTTTCAAGCTAGGGACCTCTTTAGCAACCTCTCTGTACATCAGCTCAAACCTCAGAACAACAGGATCTTTTAGACACTCTTTTGAAGATTTTTGAGAATTCATAGTCAAATATTAGAGTGATAACTACAAAACCTCCTTACCCTATTCTTTTGGTTAGAAGCAAATTACAGATAGAGCCCACTTACAGGGAAAAGAGACTAAGAGTGCCATTTAGATTTCAGCCAAACACAAGTCTCTTGTAATTTAGTTCAAAAAGCAAAGTATGTATTATTTAAAAGTTGGGCAAGCATGATATCTGCAAATCCCAATGCACTAGACTCTTACAAACATGGTTCTGGTTCCTTGCAGAGGGGACAGACCCCCTTCCGAGTGTGTGGTTTAAACTTAAGGATGGTAACACTATCTACCAGGCCACTGTCATTACAGAGTAGTCCATGACTTCTGTGGCTGAGGTTTCTGGTTGAGAAGGGAGGGTCCTGCAAGCTGGTTAGAAATGATCAATAGACAAAGAAAAGAAACTTGACTTTGATTTTTCTGGTGTGAAATTGTTGAAACGGCAGGTTCTTGGTTGAAGTCTCCAGAAAGCATCAAAGTTGGGTGCTCCAATGTTTCTTAAAGTCTACTCTAGAAGTATGGCACCTGGGGGGAAGCTGAGCATGTGGTTGAATTCACTTGTACACTTGTCAAAGTGATGCAAAGTCTGCTTTTGAGAGCTGGTTTACACTGGAAAGTAATGCTGTCTCCCCTACACACCCTTCTTTCTACAGGGATGCCCCCGTGGTCCACACATTCCTAAATACTGGGCTTTTCCATCTATGTCACATGACTGGAAGGAAAGAAGAGGGAGAAGACTATAAAGATGGTCTCTCTGACTTTCACTTTAATGCCTTCCTGAAAAACCTCTCCAAAGAGGTGGCTGGCCACGTCTTTGATCTCTTGCCTGGCAAGGAGGTGTTTTTCAGGTTTCTAGAGTTGCTTTGTCCCACTGGTCCTTGAAATTATTTGGAATTCTGTCACTGAGTTGTACCAGATTCCTCTGAACATGTGTGCTGGAGAAAAAAAAAAAAGACTCTAATCTATAGGAAGGCCATTTACATGCAGTACTTCCAATATTTTCAATAAAATATTGTTCCTTTGCCTTTACTTATGTATTCAATCATTTATTTACCTCAGTACAAACTCATGTTTATTTAAACTCTGGCTGGTAATCATTCTCATGGTATCTATTTAGTTTTGCTTATATTGTTCCAGCTTTGGTCTCCAGATCCATATAGCTGGTCGCTGTGATTTCTCTACATGCTCCTGTGTTAAAGACCTCCCTGATTTCTCGCACTAAGGGATGCTTTATTATCATAATTCGCTAGTCCAACCCTCAAATCAGCCATAGCTCCAATAAACCTTAGTTTCTCTTATTGAAGAGTGATATGGAGAATTCTGAGTATTGCATAAATTTCAGCTGTACCAATGTTACAGAGGGGAAATCTCTGAAATATTATAATGAAATTATGGAAATGGCTCTCCACTGAAGTCCAGCATAAGAAATGCTAAATGAATGACATCATTGTGTTTGTCTCTACATAATATCAGTTTAATCTTCCTCAAAATTCATGTGTGGAAACATGAAGAATTAGATGATCAGGTCTTTTGCATATGGCCCACATCTTGTGAGAACCAGTGGTGGAACTGGTCTATAATTCTTTAATCTCTCTCCCTTTCTCTTTCTCTCTTATCACAACTGATTTTCTTCTCATCACTTCTTATCTGTTTGGCTAAGGTCAAGTGTAGTATCCAACTGGCTGGCATCTCAAAAGATATTTGAATTAAATTTAAAGTTGGAATAATTGGTTTATTATAATATGGAATTTCATATGCATTATAAATATGCATTATTACTCCTACTGCCCTAGTTCTACTTCTTTCTTATCTTCCTCCTTTCTTCCTTTCTCATTGGAATCACCATAGTCTTTACTGAGCCTGAGAATGTTTTATGTTTGTTTGTTTGATTTTGTTAGTTTGCTTTGTTGTTCATATTCTACACATAAATGAAGCCATCTGAAATTTTCCTTTTACTTTCTGAATTATTTCACTCAGCTGAATTTCCTTTGAGATACTATCCATTTTGAGGAGGGTTAGTTTCATTCCTCCTGGTGTATCTGGGAGTGAAGGCATCCCCCACATGACCATAAAAGAGTGAGACACTTTAGTGACTCTAATAATGCTTCTATAGGACAAGAGGGATTAGGATATGTGCAAGGTGTCAAGGCCCAGAACTTCAGAGATGGGCTATTAGGGACATGAAGTGCCAGGGAGCAGTTTTCTAGTAACCAGCATTGGATATCTAGGAAGACTTCAGTTATTGTGAATAAGGCATAATTCAAGTATATAAATATTCTCTCAAATTAGTGTTCCATGTCTTTTTTTTAATTTTTAATTTTTTATTGATTAATTGATTAGTTGGTTTTTGGGCCAAACCCAGTAGTACTCAAGGGTCTCTCTTGGCTTTGCACTCAGAAACCACCCTTAGCAGGCTGGGGAACCATATGGGATGCAGAGAATCAAGCTGGGTCCATCCCAGGTCAGCTGTTTGCAAGGCAAATGCTTTACCACTGTGCTATTTCTCTAACCTGTGTTTCATATCTTTCATATAAATTGCAAAGAATGGCATTGCTAGATAATATAGAATTTCCATTATTACCATATAATAATTTCCATTATTATAAAAGGAATTTCCTAGGAAAAAAATTTCAAATGCTGTTAGTATTACAAAAAGGGGGCAGTTATTTGTTTTAATTCAACGAATTGGGCTGGAGAAAGTTTACAGCAAGTAAGGTACTTGCCTTTCATACAGCTGATCTGGCTTCCATCCCCAAAACTACATATGGTTCCCAAAGTACCACTACAAGTATTCCCTGAGCACACAATCAATAGACACTAGGCATTAAGAATCTGGGATATTTCAGCAAAGTTCTGGCAATAATGCAGTTTACAGTATTCAGGAGAAATGAACAAGTGAGAAGAATATAAATAAATATTCTTAGAATGTAGTAAGTGCTGTGCAGATGAAAATGTACTGGAAAGTACTAGAAGGTGTGAGATGAGGAAACCTACTCTGACATGGCTTTGGAGAATGTGTGAACTTTAGGATCTGGGTAATAGAGAAAGCCAGGTAGGCAACGAGACCACAGTCTAGGACAATCTTGGCATGCTCTATGGAGTGGAATGCAGATCTGGAAAGCTGACTATTAGACACTAGGGGTTAAACGAAAAAGAAAAATCAAGTCAAGGAGTTGGGCAGAAGCCAAAAGTTAAGGGGTTCCCTTTGGCTTGTTAAGGAGGTTTTTGATTATTTTTTCTCAGTGCAGTAGAAGACAGTGTAACAGTTTTGTCAGGCGAGTAACATGATCTGATTTGAGTTAAAAAAGATTCTTATGATTGTGTGGGGAATATATGCCACATATTTCATCAAAGTTAAGACCCCATTGATTGTAATATACACTCTTATTTTTGAGATGTCAAAATGGGGAAGAAAAGAAGTGTCGGTACAATTTCCAAGTGTTATCAACTGATTGGAAGCTGCATTTCAATTCAGAGGTGTTGAAGTGTGAGGGGAAAAAAGGCCATTCTAGAATACACGAATGTAGATCTAGTCCATAAAAGTGCAAACAAAATGGCAAACAGGGAGGTGACTGAATCATGCAGCAAGTATCTGTCAGGAGAGCTCATTGCCCAGGCAGATAACTGATATGAAAATTGTGCCCAGACTTGGAGCATTATTACAGATCAAATGGGTAGGGCTTACCAACCAATGACTAATGAGAAACTAAAAGAAGCAGAGGAAGGACTAATTTGTTTTGCTTTGTGTAATGGAAAGAGGGCACTACTACCCTCACTGAGACAGAAAAAAAGTTGGGTAAGTGCTCAGTGCTCATCTCATCACTTCCTTTTTGATTTTAATTTATGTATTTAATTTAATTTTTAAACTGTTTTGTTTTGGGACCACATTTAGTTGTGCTTAGGGATTACTCTTGCTTGTGTGCTCAAGAGATCACTCTTGGCAGATTCCAGGTACCATATGGGATCCCAGGAATTGAGCTTGAATCAGCTCTGTGCAAGGCAAACACCCTACTTGTTCTAGTCTCTCTGTCTCTCTGTCTGTCTCTTTCTGTCTCTCTGTCTGTCTCTGTCTGTCTGTCTGTCTGTCTGTCTGTCTGTCTCTCTCTCTCTCTCCAGCTCCTAATTCCCTTTTTAGCCAAGTATCTGAGAGACTTCTGAGTAAGATCTTAAAGAACATTGTTGAATAATGAAATCTGGACACAGTATAGATGGATAAAAGCCAATGATGCTCACTTGAGAGTCAGCCATTTGGTATTTAGTCATGAAACTGGATGAGAAAAAGCCAAGAAATCAATGCTGGACAGAGAATGAGCACGGAAATTCACAAGAGGAGAGCCAGCAGGGCAAATAACATCTGATTTGTTTGGCAAAGGCTAAAAATGTGAAGATTGAGAGAGTTGTTAACTCAGAGCCACATTCTTGAGAAATTGAATGCCAGGATCAAATTCGACCTTCCATTCTGTTCAACCATCTCTCTGACCCAAAAAAAATTTTTTGTTACAGATAAACAAAAAAGCAGCAGTAATAGCCTCACTTTATTCCATGTTGACATCTGCTTACCAAAGAAAAGGCATATTTTTAATCTTCAGTTTTCTCATTTTATTCAGTACATCTAAATAAGACACTGAAAAGGAATATAGACCCAGCTTAGAAAATTCATGGGAGCCGGGAGGTGGCGCAGGAGGTAAGGTGCCTGCTGCCTTGCCTAGGATGGACCACGGTTCCATCCCCCGGTTCCCATATGGTCCCCCGTGCCTGCCAGGAGCGACTTCTGAGCGCGTAGCCAGGAGTAACCCCTGAGCGTCACTGGGTGTGGCCCAAAAACCAAAAAAAAAAAAAGGAAAAAAAAAAGAAAATTCCCCATCCAGATCTTAAAATTAATCATTAATCCAAGAATCCCTGTTTTTTTGGGGGGAGGCATTATTAGTCAAATTAAAAACTAAGATTGTTTGATGTAACTGTTGGGACATTTTTTTTCTTAGATGATTCAGCAGTCAACAAAAATATGATATGGTAGTCTATCAACCTACATATTGATTTATAGACATATTTATGAATATCATTTTTATAACATCTATAAACATATATATTAGCCATGCTTAAGTTCAATCTGATGCTGCTAATTATTCTAATTCACATATTCTAAGGCTCTCACATCCTTTATCTCTGTATTCCTCTCCATTGATGAAAAGTGCACTTAGCTCTTTTTTTTTTATTTTTTGGGCCACACCCAGTGGTACTCAGGTGTTACTCCTGGTTATGTGCTCACAAATCGTTCCTGGCTTGGAGGACCATATGGGACACCAGGGTATTGAACCATGGTCTGTCCTAGATTAGACGAACGCAAGGCAAATGCTCTATTGCTGTGCCACTACTCTGGCCCCGGTTTCAGAATTTTTAATATGAAAACTCTTCTCTGTCTGTCTACTCTATTCAACTGTGTATCAAACAACAGCAGGCATGCTATGATCAATCCATAAACCAGTGAGTCTCAGAGATTGGAAATGAGCCACTAGAAAGCAGACTTAATTTCAATTTTTATACTCACCCATGTGATTCCTGATATCATTCAAAAGTAGTGATAATGAATGCAAGTAGTTTAAAAGCATTACTTTTCTTTGTTTGGGGGACATACAGGGTGATTTTGGGTGATACTACCAATTCAGTACTTGGAGGTCATTCCTAGGGTGAACTGGACCTTCTGTGATGCCAAGATCAAATTCAACTTTCCAGTTTGTTCAATCATCTCTCTATTCAACTTTCCAGTCTATTCAACCATCTTTCTGATCCCAGCAATTTTATTTTGTTACAGATAAACAAAAAAGCAGCAATAATAGCCTCACTTTATGCCATCTTGATAACTGCTTGCCAAAGAAAAGGCATATTTTTAATATTCAATTTTTCTGTTTTGTATTCAATATCTCTAAGTAAGTCATATATATTGTTTATTTGATATATACTCAAACCTTAAAATTTGGGATTAGAAAAATAGCCAGCGAGGAAGACCATAACCAACCAGCTTAATGTGATTCTGGACACACCAACGTCATCTGATCCTCCAAGCCCTGTTAGGAGTGATCCCTGTGCTCAAAACCCAAGAGTAACCCCCAAGCACTGTTTGGTGTGGCCCCAAAACAAAACAAGCTAACACACCCATCCCATCTCAACCTTCAATTTGCAAGCTTCCTCCTTCTGCTGGGAAATTGAAGTATAAAAGTATCTAAGAGTCTCTAAAACAGACTAATCACCAATTATTTTGCATTGAGCGCCACCTAAAAGCTTTAGGGATTTGGGGAAACCTAGTCCCCGACCATCAGTCACTGGCCCCCTCCTGAAATAGGATGATTTTGCTACTGATGTAACTGCTTTCTACCTTCCCCTTTGGACCTATATATTTATCCTGTTTTCTCCCTTTATTCTTGTTGGAGGTCTTTGCCTTTTAGAATGATTTTATTACTGTTTAGTGGAAATGTTGGAAGGAACAGCCTCAAAAGAATAGCATTTCATCCATTTTTGTTGAACTAAACATTAGAACTAGACTTTAGGGATAAATTTACTTAGAAGAAATTATGATATTTCATCTAATATATTGTTTTCTATAATTATCAAAGGAATGCAAAGAGAGAGAGAGAGAGAGAGAGAGAAGAGAGAAATGCCAGTGCACAAGGTGTTTGTCTTGCATGCTGCTGACCTGGGTTCTATCCTCAGTGCTTCCTATGTTCTTTAGAGTTCTGCTAGAAAGAATAATATCTGAATACAGAGCCAGGAATAAGCCCTAAAAGATGTGCGGTATGGACCAAGAGATAAATAAACAAAAGGAATAAAATTCTAAGTAAAATGTTAAGCCAAAAATATATATAAAAGAAAAGAAAAGCAGGTAGGGTGTTTGCTTCACACACAGCTGACCAGGTTCAATCCCTTGGCATCCCATATGATTCCCTGAGGCTGCAAGGAATAATTTCTGAGCACAGAGCCAGGAGTGACCCCTGAGCACTGCTGGGTATGGCCCCAAAACAAATATAAAACCCCAGCAAGTTTTTTATTGTATTGTTTTACTCCTCTCTCCCCACTTATGTTCCACTAATTAGATTAATATATTTATTTATTCCTGGATTATCGATTTGTGTGCTGTGATATGTTTCCATTTACTTTTTGTTATTGTTGTTTT
>PVKC010009536.1:0-26703 GCA_004027635.1 Crocidura indochinensis
CTGTCCTAAAAATGAGAACCTATGAGGGAAATGGAGAGCCTGTCCAGAGTACAGGCGGGGGGTTGTTGGGGAGGAGGGAGATTTGGGACAATGGTGATGGGAACGTTGCACTGGTGATGGGTGGTGTTCTATACATGACTGAAACCCAAACACAATTATGTATGTAATCAAGGTGTTAAAATAAAAAAAATTAAAAAAAATTGTTGACAGATTTGTACCAGAGTTGTAGCTGGCATTTCCCTGATTACCTCAAATCAAACTTATCCACATTTCCCATATTAATTTCTTCATTAATATCTTGTCCTGATCTAAATAACAAATATCATTTTTCTATGCATCTTGACACTAGTAGAATGAGTTCCCTGAACTGACTTGGCTAAAAGAGGTCACCTACCCCCCTGCTTCTGTGATAATCTTTCTGTTATCTTCTGACAGTACTGATCTTGTCAAAATCACATTTCTCTACATCCTAGAGGCAGATTAAAAGTTCATTCAGTCACACTAATATTATTTGAAATATTGTATCATCATTTGTGTCCATTGTTAATTAACTTAGAGGGGCTTTATAAAATAGAAAACACTTCAATTTCAAACTTCAAACTTCAAAAGACTTTCCAGAAAATAGAGTTTATTGTCTGTTTCTCTTTCTATAGAAATGGAATGAGTAAACCATTAATTTTGTAAATTTTCCTTCCCTTAGTTGTGTTGACTGGAAGTTGCACACATGCTTGGTTGCGGTTCTTGTGCACTCGACTATGGTACTCACCTAGGGGTACATATATGCTTTCTATACCTGTATCCATACTCATTAGGAGCCACACTCCTTCACTGAGATATTGGCACATACCTGATTATACTGGAAATATCACACTCAGTTGCCATATGGGGATTCCCATACAGCAGAGCTGCATTTACCACATGTGGGCTCACCAGAGATTGAACTTGAGACCTTGTGATGGCAAGGTGATGCTTCTGCCTCTGAACCATCTCTGGACACTAATTTTGTACTTTTGGGGGAACTAGGTTTGGGGGAGCCACATCTAACTGTGCTCATGGCTTACTTCGGGCTCTGAGCTCCGGGATCACTCTCAACAGGGCTCAGGGGAAAATATGTGATATCAGTGATGGAACTTGGGTCACTTGCTTACAAAGCAGGTGAATCACGCATTGTACTATCTCCTAGCCCCAAATTTTATATATAAAAAGTAAACCAGATTTATTTAGGAAATAGAGGAGAGGAGAGAAGTATATAAATATCAATGATCAAGAGAGCACATCAGCTTTTCCAGAGTGGAATAAAGTCACATCCCAAGCACAGATATGTAAGTCATTTCCTCGGAATGGGGAGATGTTCCCTAAAGTAAGAAAGTTTGCATTTAAGGCAGATGTGCATTAAAAGGGGAAAGGCAAAGATACAAACATACACATCTAAAGAAGAAATTTGCACAAGTGTACCTAATTTTGCACTATTAATGTTAAATACCTTTTTAAAGAATAACAGAAGACAAGAAATAAATCTCTTCTTTGAGTAATGTAGATTCTTTTAGTAAATTATTTTAGCCAAAAGAAAAATGCTAAATTCAAATCAAGAGCCAACATTTGGGACATAATTTAAGCTTTCTCAAACTCTAAACAGTCAAGACATGTGTGCTACAGTTAGAACTAATAAGCATGCACTGTTTTAGAATTCCAGATGACTGGGAAACTCATTTAATAGTCATCAATGCTGACGCCAACCCTCTCCAGGATCCATAATAGAAGTAATTTTTGCTAAGCGGTTGGGTATGTCTAGGCAGAAGTTGTATGGCATAGTGTTGGATAAAAAAAAAAGGCCTTGACTCTGGCTTAGTCATAGAGTCTGCCTAGCTCTGTCATTTACCGAATGACTATATTCCCCAGGTATAAAATGGAGATAGTAAAGTGCTTTGTTATACATGGGTGCTGTGTCTTCAGTTTTTTTACTTTAACTGGAATCAGGCACTGTTCTAAGATGTTCCAGATGTCAATTCTTTGGCTTTTGATAATACTAGAAGCTATATTCTATTACCTATTTAACTACAGAGAGGTTAAATATTTTAACAAAATCATGGGGCCAGAGAAATAACATGGAGGTGGGGCGTTTGCCTTGCATGCAGAAGGACGGTGGTTCAAATCCCGACATCCCATATGGTCCCATATGGGATGATCTATCTATATATATATATAGATAGATAGATAGATAGATAGATAGATAGATAGATAGATAGATATAGATAGATATAGATATATAGATATAGATAGATAGATAGATATACATATATATAAATAAATATACATATATATAAACATAATCAGTACATACGGCATGCTGCAGTGTCTCATAGATAGTAAACACCTAATTGATCTTAGTCCTCACAGACAGACACCCTCCTGAAAGTCCCTCTTTCCCAGCAGGGGCTCTGCTGCAATTCTCTAAAGTTTCCAGACAAAAATGTGTGGACTGGTACAAAGAGAGATGACAGTTACACAGAAGATACTCAGTATTATAATTAAAAGGCAACAACTAATATCTTCTCCCTGTGAGTTTCGAATCCTTTTAAAACACAGGATGATTGATTAAAAGAAAAACGGAAACAATTAATTGAATTTTTATCCTTTGTGTCACGATACAAGAAGCCAGTTCTGCCCTTGTCCCATACTAAGCCTTTTCGCCAGCACACAAACCTTCACCCTCATCTTTCTAATTTAGTTGGAGGAATCCAGAACTGGATAGGGTGATTATGATCATTTCCATAAAGATTGGGGACATGGCCTAGAGTACCCACTAGGGGGCGAGTTATCAATAGGTCAGAAAAGTCATTAAGATGGTTGGAATGAAGGATGAATTTTCTAAGAGGTGGTGAACCTAGCTGAGAAAATTTCCAGCATTGGCTTGCCAGATACACACATAGGCATTTTCATCAATTTGTAGTACCCTTTCAGAAAACAATATAAATCGTTCTCAAAAACATCCCTAAGAATTGAACTTCCATATGACTCAACATTTCCGCTTCTTGACATGTTAGTGTTAATCACAGTCTTTATCTATGGAGAGAGTTTCCAGCCTGGTGCTGCCCAAAGACAGAGCCTACTGTAGTCAGCGAGTCAAGCTCAGACCTTGAAGATGATGCTCCCCAGATGTTAAATGAAAACAGCAGGAGAGGGTAGAAAAGAGGTCAAGTGTGGTCGATTTACCCTGGCATGGGAGTGTGCCCTTACATCCAGCTGCTGATTATTATAGGGAAGATGTCATTCTTATCGAGGCTCCATTCAAGGGACTATTTTCTAATTATGATTTGTATATCAGCTATGCATCAAGGTTTTTAAATAGGTAGTTCTTATAAATGGCTTCATTTCCATCAGAACAATATTTCAAGACTGACCCTTGCAATCCTTAACATGTTATTTTTAGTTTTACTTTTTTGGTTTTGGGGTCACAGGTCACACTCAGTGGCGCTCAGGGAACACTCCTAACATGCTTGGGGGACCAGTTGGGATACTGGGAATTGAACCACCTTTGCTCCTGGGTCTGCCACGTGCAAGGCAAATGACCTACCACTGTGCAATTATTGCTCTGGCCCCATAACATATTATTTTTAAAAAGTTACTTATAAAGCTTTTGCTGCCATTTTTCTTTTCTCTCTTTTTTATATAAAATATTTTTTATATTTCCTCTTGGTTTGCAATTCTTTAGGATTCAGGAGTGCTGCTTCATACCCTCTCTGTGCTTAAGCATCACTTTTCCAACACTGTATAGTGTTAGTGTCATTCCAGAAACAGAATGCTCCTCTGTCAATTTCTTCTACCTTTCTCCTTTTCTCTGCTACCACTATACTTTTCACAGACTAAAATTTCTCTTCTTTATTTTTCCAATGAAGAGAGGAGAAGGCAGAAAATAAGGCTCTTACTGAATGCCAGTAAGTAATCTTGCCTGAAGTTTGAATTACCTTTAAGCCTTTAGTGCTGAGAACCAATACCTCCACTTTTGCATGTGTGAATTCCCAACATGTGGATCTGGATGTCTGGAAGTAGGCCTCTGAAATTCTCATCTCTTCATCTCTCTCTCTCTCTCTCTCTCTCTCTCTCTCTCTCTCTCTCTCTCTCTCTGTGTGTGTGTGTGTGTGTGTAGGGAACCATCCTCAAAATTGGCTGCACCAGTGTCTGTATGGAGTAGAGTTTTGATAATAATCCTGCATATTCTGCACTTCCAGGGAAAAATGGAGGTGCCTATTGGTGGCTATTTAGAAGTCAGGATAAAAGGATTAAAGGACCCCACTTCTTAAGAAGGGTTTGTCGGGTGCACGTAAATTATTGAAATATCTCTGACTCCCCTTCATAAAGGTTCATATTCTAAGACCTGCCATTATGGATTCATAAAAGGTTTATGGCTCAATGCTAAGTAGTTTAATTCCTGGGGCAAAAAAGAAAGGAGAGAGAAAAGGGAAAAAAGAGAAGGAAAAAGAAAAAGTAAGGAAGGAAGAACAAAGAATAGAATGAAGGAAGGATAGAAGGGAAGAAGAATGTCAAAAAGGAAGAAGGAAGGATGGATGGAAAAAATGAACAAAGAAGAATGAAAGAAGGAGGAATGGAAAGAAGGTAGAAGGAAGGTAAAAGTAAAGTGGAAGGAAGGAAGTAGAAAGGACGGAAGAAAAAGGAAAGATGGAATTAAGGAAGATGGAAGGAAGAATGAGTGAATGATGGAAGGAAGGAAGGATCGAAGGAAGAGAAAGAAAGCGAGAGACAAAAAGAAATGACAGAAGAGGGGAGGAGGCAAAGGAAGATGAGAGAAAGAGACAGGATAGAAGAACTGAGGAGAAGAGAGAGGAGCAGAAAGGGGAGAAAAGAGGAGAGAGATTGGAGAAATAGTACACAGAGCTTAGGGGTTGCCTTGCTTGCTGCAGATGCCTGGCATCCCATATGGTTTGACCATGACCAGGAATAATTCCTGAGTACAGAGCCAGTAGTAATCCCTGAGCATTGCTGGTTTTACATGAAACAAACCCCAAAACAAAATAAAACAAATTTTAAAAATAGAGAGAAACTGGAGTTTCTGTATAGAGAAAAAGACAGCAGAGAAAAAAGAGCAAGTAAAAGAAAAGAGAGAGATAGAAGAGGGCAGGAAAGTTGAAGGAGAATGATTTACATAGGGATTTACTCAATTCCCAAACATTTTCTGTAGCAATTCCTATGCCAGAAACAAAGAACTTGAGACATATTTTTATAATGACTTGGTATGATCATACATGGACTAAGTAGCTGGAATTAGATGTAAACTCAAAGTCTTATTTTTAACATGGGGGTGGTATCTTCTGGACAGTACTCAAGTGGCTATGTTGGGACAGGGGTTAAACATATCCTGGGAATCACACCTTTAGCATGTGCTCCAGCCCTTTGAGCTCTTCCCTTATTTTAAAGAGTACTAACTTTTCACTAAGCTTGAACTGCCTTTCCTGAATTCTTGATATTCCTCTTTGGGGCGCAGACTGAGGAAGTGGTTTGGATTAGACTTCTGGAAAACAGTAGTCATCACTAGATGAGGCAAGCTGTCTGAATGCTGGAGGAGGCAGTAATGAGGAGGCAATTGGTGCTGAGTTCTAATGGACAATCCGTTGGCATGCAAGACCAATGTCAATGCTGACAAGGACTGGAGCCAGAAGTGGGGTGCTGTCATTTTAAAAAAAGTCTACACGGCTCAGTTAAACTTCCTGTTTCCCTGATCTATGCTCCTTCATCTTGGCAATAACCAAACAAACCCAGGAACTGAGGCTTGTGTTGGTTTTTTGAAGTAATCCCATCATCTTTGCAACATAAATGGCAAATATATGTTCATGTATTCACCCCCCGAATCTTCCTGTGGTTTCAGGAGATGCCCTCTGTTTCACCAAGCCCAAAGAACGCTGGCATGCTGATCTGGTTTGCAGCAGTTAGACACAGTTGCTTAACTAGAACAAATTTAAATTTATTAAGCATTTGACAACACTCTAAGTCAAAGATTCTGGGACACATTGAAGTTTTATTCCTGGTCTTATAGCTTTCTACTGAGTAGAAAGTATAACCTGGGACCATTATAAACTGCACCTGTTGGTGTGCCATCTATTGTAAATGTAATACAAAATCTATTTTATGACTAGAGAAATAGTACAGAGGGTAAAGTGCTTGCACTGGACACATCTGATCTGGGTTCAATCCCTGGCACTTCACCAAGAATGAACTCTGAGTAGCAGAGTTAGGAGAAAGCCTTGAGCACTGTCAGGTATAACACACACACACACACACACACACACACACACACACACACACATTTCACATTTTCCTTTATGAATTGTAGAGAAGATTCAAAGAAAGTAGATCTACCCAAGCATCCCATAGTAATCAGTAGGTGGTAACTCTGGAAATACTTCCTGAACTGAATCATATTATGGGCTAGAGATAAAGAGATAAATCCTACTCTAAAGAATCTCACTGTAGAGTGAAAGAGAGACTCCATGGAACAAATACAGAAATGGCAGAGTAAGATCTATATGAGTGATATGAGGGCAAGCTGAGAGGGGATGTTCATTGGTGGGCAGGAGCTCAGTCTGGGTAGAGGTATGAAAAGACATCTTGGAGGCTGTGATAAAAAGTCAGAAGAAGAACTCTAATTTTAGATAATCTTAAAAGTAGCTTGAATGCTCAAGATTTCATAAGGGAGGGCCGGAGATATAACACAGCGGTGTTTGCCCTGCAAGAAGCCGATGCAAGACCTGAGGTGGTTGATTTGAATCCTGGCGTCCCATATGGTCCCCTGTGCCTGCCAGGAGCTATTTCTGAGCAGATAGTCAGGAGTAACCCCTGAGCACAGTCGGGTGTGGCCCAAAAAACAAAAAACAAAACAAAACAAAAAAAGATTTTATAAGGGAACATTGGATAAACAATTTCCTGCTCTTTAGCCTTACTTTGAAAGCAAGGCACCTTTCGATAAAAATAAAAGCACTTATTCATAAGGAATCTTGGGTGCTGAAACAATATGGTTTAATAGAATCTCACATTTAAAATTTGGTTAAAGTGTGGGAAATGGGATAAGAAGATTAAATTAAGTCAATACAGTAATGGGGAGAGGGAGATGAATTAATATTTGACTAGGAATGAATATTTTCTCTTTTTTATTTTGGAATGAATATTTTTTAAGTTCCTAAAATATGCCAGATTGTAGCATGTATTATTATTTCATTTAATCCTCCCATAGTGAGCTAAAGAAGACTTGCTTGTCCCTTTTGTACAGAAGAAAAATCTAAGCCTCAGAATATATAAGCTGAAACCCAACCACAATCATGTTTGTAATTAAGGTGTTTAAATAAATATATTAATTTAAAAATAAATAAAATAAAATAGTTTGTCTTAAAAAAGCTTTTCCCTTCTTCAAACAAAACCATGTAACAGGATCTATCTAGTCCCGACCCCCAATTACAGGAGGAAATAAGGGAGCTATCAAGTCCACACAGGTGTAAGACCACTGGGTAGCAAGTTAGGCACAGAGGAGATCACATACTCTTGCAGGCCTGGGACTGAAGGAGGTAGATACGGGAGATAGGATGGGAATGGAGGTGTAGGGAGAACTATTTGGTGAAAGGAATCCCCCGGATATTGTTATCATGTACCTAAAATATTATTGTCAACAAGAGCCTTCTTTACATGCAAAAATTCAGGGTGAGGGGAGGACAACTTCGGTGGTGGGAATTCCCCTGATTCAATGTTAATATGTACTTAAAATTATTGCTGTGAAAGATAGGTAACCCACTTTGCTCAAAAAAAAAAAAGAATATATAAGCTGTATTAACATACCAGTGTGACTAATTGTTAAATCAGTCTAAGAAGCTAGACTCGTCCAATTTCAATGTTCATACTGTCTCTCTACTCTGACAGGCATCTCCAACACATATATTTACATAGGCACCTGCTCCTTCCTTTTCCAAAAAAAAGCCTGGCATTTAAAAAGTTTATGGTGTTCTACATCCTTGCTATTGTACCAACATGGATAAAATGGTGCATGATGTGTCTGAAGCGTAAACATGAGAGGTGCCCTTGAACAGCAGAATCTTTCAACATCACTGTCATGGACCAATTGCATTAATGGTCCTGATCAATGGACAATAGCCCCTTTATAGCCATACCTTTTGCAATATGACTCTGAAGTTCCTCTTGTTACAAAATAGAATCCACTTCCCTCTTTCACAGTGGACCTGTACCTATGACTTTGAAATGATGGAAGGCTAGTGTGGAACATCTGTAGTGTGAAACACTGTCAAGTCTGGGCACATGTGAAAGGGACATCAGCCTGTCTGGCTTTCTTAGATAATGCTATTGCAGATTTTGGCTAACCTGATCATAAGCCAGGGTCACTTACCTAAATCCAGTTTTTTGTTTTTGGTCTTTGGTTTTTGGGTCACACCAGGCAGCACTCAGGGGTTACTCCTGGCTCTATGCTCAGAAATCGCTCCTGGCAGGCTCAGGGAACCCTATGGGATGTTGAGATTCCACCGTCCTTCTGTATCTAAGGCAAACACCTTACCTCTGTGTTATCTCTCCAGCCCCTAAATCCAGTTATTGTTACTTAGGTGAGTCCATTCAAACAATGGATGGACTCATGAGAAGGTGGGAAGTTTTATAGTTTTAAGCTGCTACAAGTTGGAATGACTTGTAAGTCAGCAGTCATTAACTGATAGAACAAAAAAGCAAATTACTTTGTTATTAAAAGCCAGTGAAGCTGAGCGTTTTGTTATTTTATCTATTAGTCAGTATTCAGTTTGGATTAATTTTTCCCGTTCTAGTTGCCATCTTGGGATCTTCCTCTATTTTCATTTTAGGAATGCCCTATGCTGTTTTCTGAACTTCATGACCTTCTTGGTAAATGTCCTTGTTTTCTTTTTTCTTTCATTTGTTTGCTTTATTTTGTTTTGTTAGTTTTCCTGTAGCAGTGATACTACTTTAATTGTTCATTAGTGAAAGTGCTTTTCACTTCATGACTAACATACATAAGCCCCATTTGAAAATTTGTTTTTGCTTCTATTCTTTAATTATTTTTGTTTATTTATTTTGGGGCCACACATGGTGGCACTCAGGGGTTACTCTTGGCTCTGTGCTCAGAAATCACTCCTCGTAGACTCGGGGACCATATGAAATGCCTGGAATTGAGTCCGGATCCATCCTGAATCAGCATGTGCAAGGCATGTGCCTTAGCGTTGTGCTATCAATCAGGCCCCTGTTCTTTAAATTTTTTGAAATAACTTTATTTAAACAAGTGATTTATAAAGTTGTTCATATAGTTTTATCCACAGTAATAAGCTTCAGTCTTACAATATACAAAACACTTCACCAGTGCACATTTCCTACCACTAATGTCCCTAGTTTCCCTCCTGCCCTTCCCCCTGACTGCAACTGTGGCAAACATTTTTCATATGTCTCTCTCTTGTCTCATTTTCTCTTTCTCTCTCTTCCTGTTTTTTTTTTCCTTTAAACACTGTGATTTGCAGTATTGGTATTGAAGTGTTATTATGCATATCATTTCCTTGTTTTGATTGGGAACATCTTTTAGGAGTTGCCTGAAAATGATTGACTAGATTTAGAGACAGCATGTACTTGGAAAGTCATTATTCTACCTTACATTTAATTTTGGTTTATTCAGAGTTTTGGCTTGGAAACATTTTCTCCATAATTTGGAGACCCTCTTTCATGGGCTTCTCTTCCTCTGTAGCTGTTGATATATCTGATTCTATCTGATGTTTGATCCTGTATATGATATCAGTTTTTCTTCTCTATATGCTTCTAGGTTCATTTTTTTTGCGCCAATTGTTAAGGATTTTTATACGATATACTTTAATATTGATTTGTTTTCATCCACTATGCTAGACTCTCACTCAGTTCTTTTAGCCAAGCTAAACTTCTTCACCTCAGGGATTTATCTTGATATTTTTCCTTGGGTGAATTTTTCCTTTTTATTATTTTCCTTAGCTCCACAGCTTCAATTACTTTCATGCTTCATCTACTAATATGATTCTCAACTTTCATTATTATATGCTTCCATTAATTAAATTTGTGCATTTGTTTTTAAACTTTAGTTTTTTTTTCTTTTTTTCAGGTGTTTTTGAATGTTTTTTATTTTAATATTGGCATGTTTTTCTTTCAAGATACATAATCTCTTATCACAAACTAGGTCCACAGGCTTTCTATTTTGTGAATTATCTGTTTTTCATGGCTAAGAGTCATAGGAAACTAAGAAGCCTGAATGCCAGGAGGGCTTGAGATTTAATCTTCATTGTAGAATATTTTTAGACACATCTTTGGGAGCAATAATGTTAGTATCTTTAGAATTTTCTCCTAGGTTTAGCAGAATCTCTAGGAAGACTGGGCCTATAAGCTATATTCTTAGCTTTCTGGAAGCTATGCTTGGGGAGAAGGCTAAGGATTTTCAACATTTCTCTTGTGTAGTAGAAATTTTTAATATATTTCCAGTATCAAGGGTGTTTGGTGAGCAGTCAAACTCAGCCTCTACAAGTAGTAAACTTCAACTCCTTTTATTGAAATTGAGAAAGAATAGTTAATTAACAACATTGAAGAGGAAAGAGATTTGGAGTTCTAATGGCATAAGTCTATAAACTTATCTTTCAATTTTAATCACAACAAGGCCACCAATGCTGCAAATTTCTGAAGTTTTTTAGAATTCTGCAACACAGATGTGGTTTATTCCCAACTCATTTCTGATTTGGGCCTCAATTTTGATCAATAGATTATCAATTAATTGTCTAGTTCCTATTTTTTTGTAGCTGCTGTCCCTTGCCATTTTCTTTGAGCTTGCTGGTTTTTTAATGTTTATTTATTTATTTTTTTGTGTGTGTGGTTTTTGGGTCACACCCAGCAGTGCTCAGTGGTTACTCCTGGTTCCATGCTCAGAAATTGCTCCTGGCAGGCATGGGGGACCATATGGGGCACCGGAATACGAACTGATAACCTTTTGCATGAAAGGCAAATGCCTTACCTCCATGTTATCTCCCGGGCCCCTTTAATGTTTATTTTTAAAGAGATATGTTTACTCTCCTCTCTTTCACTGAAGGTCTGGACTAGTACTTTAAAAATCTTATTTTACACATTCATGAATTCCTTATTATTACTTCAGTAACATGAAAAAGTCACTACAAAAGTCAGAGGATATAATGCTAAAGTCAACATAGCAGTGGTCATTATACATGCATAAATGATGAATTATTATTGGAAAGCTCCAAACGTCATTTACAAAAGGCCAAAGCTATGCACTTCAAGTGGTGCTCAAGGTTTAGTTACTCCTGCCTCTGCACTTAGGGATCATTCCCTGTGGGCTAGGGAGACCATATAGGACACCAGGGATTGAACCTGGATTGACTACATGCAAAACAAGCACCTTACCTACTGTACTATTGCTAGGTACCCCGAATCATGATGTTCTTAAGTGTGTTTTACTTGTCTACAGAAGTTGAAGGTTTCCTTTCTCTTATACCTGATTTGCCAATATTGAATGATTGGCTCTGAATTTTGTCCTTGACACTATAATTTTAATATGTGATGACTCAGTTTTCATTTTCACAGAAGAAAACAGAGTCATGGGAGAAAAATGCATTTTCGGCCAGGGGTTGTTGAGCAGATTTCTGGATCTTACTGAACAGCCAATCTTCTTTTCTGCTTTTTTTTTTTGCACTTTTATTAGCTAGAGTTTAACATAAATCACCAGAGGGTCAGTGTTGACAAATAATTAAGGGTACTTGTGCTACTTAACTCAAAAAAGGTGAAAGGAAAAAATAAGTGATTTTAAAGGTGTATGACAACAATAATCTTAAGTAAAATTATTTGAGATTTTCTGTGAGAAAATCTATTCTTTCAGGAAAAATTCTGTGAAATATTGATAAGAGATGTCTTTAGGGGGCTTGCTTTGCCCAGGGCCAACCTGGGTTCGATCCTCAGCATCCCCAATGACCCTTCTAAGTACTGCCAAAAATGTTCCTGAGTGCACAGCAAAGGATAATCTCTCAACACTCCCCGCAAAAGATGGCTTTTGACCTATCTCATTCTTTGCTCAGTACAAAATTTAGAGATGAAATAAAATAGATATTAAATTATAGGGGGGAAAATATGCCATCATATACTCTCAAATTACCCTGCAAAATAAAGGTTGGCAATCTCTAGCATTTAAGAAGAAGTCCCAGTTCAACCTAGCTCAGTTTACTTGGTAAATCACTGATAGGAGTATATTGTAGTCAAATTATATGTCTAGAATTCTGCTACATGACATATTAGATACAAGAAATTTCATTGCTTAAATTTCAGGCAAAATTTCAAGGACAATGCTTGCTTAGAAGAGAAAGAAATTCTTACTCTCTAATACTTCCTCAATTCTTATTTTGAGGATATGAAGATGTATCAAAAGAAGAGAATATTTAAAGTGAGACAAACTCATTTTCAAATAAAATTGAACCCAATTACCTGTCTTAGTATTTGGGGGTGGGGGGATGAATAGCTAGTAAGGACAGGCAACTACCTAACTGTGAGAGTGTTCATGGTCACAAAGAGAAGATAACTGGTGAAAAAAGCCTGGGGTAATTCTCCTAAACTTGATCTCAAGGTAGGCTATTTATTTTAATCATTTTTAGGTTAAAGGACCTAATTGTAGAGTTGAAAACTTATTGTTGAAAGCAGAAAATAACTTTGACACTAACTAAAGTCATAACAGAGTGACTAGTGTCCTTATTTTTGTTTTCTTTCAACTTGAAAATAAAAAGAAAACAAGATAGTTGGCAATAAGAAAACTGGACAGCAATGTTTTTAGGAGTAGGTAAAAAAAAAAGGAAAAAAACTATGGAAAAAATGAGGTTGTGAGATTGTATAGTGGAGAACAGAGATTGGGATTGAAGGTATAAAGTAGGCATCTCGTTTTTACTTCTTTCTAATCAATTCTTTCTATAAGTTCAACAAATATATACATGGAGGGTAGTCTTTTTCTTTCCTCCTCTTTTCTTTTCTTTATTTTTTTGGTGGAAAGGTGGACTATGGTCTTAGAAAAATTGCCAGTTAAGATGAGAAGGCTAGGCAGTAGATGACCTTTAAGAGAAGCTGAGTGTTTTATGTTTTATTGTATAGGATTTCTATTTTTATTTTTATTTTTATTTTTTTTTTTTGGTTTTTGGGTCACACCCGCAGCGCTCAGGGGTTACTCCTGGTCTCCACTCAGAAATCGCTCCTGGCAGGCTTGGGGGACCATATGAGATGCTGGAATTCAAACCACCGTCCTTCTGAATGCAAGGCAAAAGCTGTGCTTTCTTTTTAGCCCCAGCACCTGTAAACTTTTTGAAGAATTCTGAGAAAACAAAACTTATCCTGAATATTGACTTCACTAGAAAGAAAGCAATTGGATCATTAAAGTATAAGCAAATAGAGCTATAAAATTATCTGATCAGGCTCTCTTTCCTACCCCCTCTCACCTTTGTCAGCCTATGCCAATCAGTTGGTTACGACTTACGACCTCTTAAATTTCCTTTGACTTCCTTTATTAAAAGATGCTAATTAAAAAGGAACTTGTAGGCTGCTTCTGAACAGCACTGTTAAGGTGAGAGTCTATGAAATGAAAACCCATAAATGGTAGATCAAGCAAACATAATAGAACTTTTCACAGACTTTGAAGGCAGGAAATAATGACTATTAAAATATTAAAACAACAAAGCTTCTCCTTTCAAAATTTTATTTCTATCACACCAAAGATTTTTGAACCTCAGAAATAAAGTAGTTCTGCCTGTTTTGCCTGATCGTTGGTAAGATTTGGTTTAGTAGAGGTTTTGCAACCAGAGACTTTCTTTTCTTTTTTCTTTTTCTTTTTTTTTATTTTGGGCCACACCTGGTGATGCTCAGGAGTCACTCCTGGCTATGCGCTCAGAAATCACTCCTGGCTTGGGGGATCATATGGGAGGCCGGGGAATCGAACCGTTTGCAGTTCATCCTGGGTCAGCCTCTTGCAAGGCAAACACCCTACTGCTGCACCGTCGCTCCGGCCCCACAACCAGAGACTTTCAAGGATAAATATTCACACATCTTCCTGATGATTCATCAGTCTGCAGCAATTGCTGATTAAGAAACTGAAGGATCACAGACAAAAAGGTTTATAATAGAAGAAATAAAAGTGTTTATTATGAATGGGTTCAAATTCTTGTTTATCTGTGACAAGATAACAAGAAAAATCATAATGAACAAAATCTTTTATGGTTTTGTATTTCAAAAACACATAAATAGATACATATAAATAAATTTACCCCCTGGGTATCTCCCAGAGGTAACTAAAAAAATTCTTGGTGGTCTGTAAAAGTGGATGTATAACCAGTACTTCCCAAATTCTAACCACTGGAAATCATGTCCAGCAACACAGATTCATTCAAACTTCTTCCCAGGGACTAACTATTCTTAGTCCTGGGGAATGTCCTTAGCAAGTGGTTGATATCTGGAAGGTGAAATGGAGGTAATGTTTGGAAGGAGAAAGGAGATATATCCATGTCTACAGTTAGAAGCCTTCCCACAGAACACTTCTGGGGGTGAGAAGCTTCTAAGTGGGAGCTGGAACAATTTTTGCCAATTATGAGTTGGGCCTTCATTCCAGAAAGCAATGCCATTTTTATAAAATGGACCTGACTTGCAAATATAAAAAACAAAGAGAATAGAAAATTTTATACTGAAAAAAGATCCCCCAAATAATCAGTAGTACATTGCATCTGTGAAGGTCCCAGCTCCCTGTAATGGTTATGTATTTTCATTTCTTTCTAAGGTAATGGTGAAGGTTACACCCCAATCTTCATATCCACATTTTGTAGGTTCCGTGTCTCATCAGCTGTCGTAAACTGGTCTGGGGTCTCTGATGGTTCCTTGTTCACCAAGTGCACCATCTCCTGAGACTTGCTGGCTTCTCCATTGAGTCCACTTGGTTTTCTATCTTCCACTGCTCCATTACCATTGTTGATAACCAGCTTCTTCTTTTGCCCGCACCTGATAATTTAAAAAAAATCAAATAAAGAATGGGCACAAGAATTCATCAATACTTGCTATCATCATCATCATTTTTCTTATAGTTTATGGTGATCTTAATTACATGTTATTGAATTTTAATAATGTGTCCTTCTCAACATAAGGTTCTCGGACCATCAGTGAAAGTTATTACCTGTGATTGTTTATGAAATAAAAAATTTTAGCTTCTTCTTAACTATTATTAAATTATTAAATTCTAGGAACAAGGGCCCAGGACCTATGAATTAATGAACCCCCAGGTTCACACCTGAATTTAATTATTGTTGGATCTACCTCTGGAAATCGAAATCAGTAGCATTATCCTTCACTATTTCAGATAAAGGAAACTTGTAACTCTGAAAATTTAATAAAATGCCCCAGATAATTTAGAAAAAAAGTGAAAGTTATATAATCAGAATCCAAACTTTGGGGCCGGGCGGTGGCGCTGGAGGTAAGGTGCCTGCCTTAGGACGGACCGGACCGCGGTTCGATCCCCCGGTTCCCATATGGTCCCCCGTGCCTGCCAGGAGCAGCTTCTGAGCGCATAGCCAGGAGTAACCCCTGAGCGTCACTGGGTGTGGCCCAAAAACCAAAAAAAAAAAAAAAAAAAAAAAGAAATTCAGGCACATCAAAGTTTGGATTCTTTTTTTTTTTTTTTTTTTTTTTGGTTTTTGGGCCACACCCAGTGACGCTCAGGGGTTACTCCTGGCTATGCGCTCAGAAGTCGCTCCTGGCAGGCACGGGGGACCATATGGGAACCGGGGGATCGAACCGTGGTCCGTCCTAGGCAAGGCAGCAGGCACCTTACCTCCTGCACCACCTCCCGGCTCCCCTGAATTTCAAGGTCTAATTTTTCTTCAACATATTATCTAATGCAAAACATCTGCTTCCTTTAAATAAACCATCAACATGATAACTATAAATGTTTTTGATTTGTGTATTCAAGAATGTTCCGTTACTTCCTCTCCCAGTCTATATTTTGTTGGTCCTAGCAAGATCATTAATATAGATACTGAGAATAATGAGACATTTTTCTATAAGTGCAAAGTTATATTATTTTTTTGTTTGTGTTTTTGTTTGTTTGTTTATGAGCACACACAGCTGTGCTCAGGGCTGACTACTGGCTCTGTGCTAAGGGATCATATCTGGATGAGCCACATGCAAGGCAAATATACTACCAATGTATTATTTCTCTGGCACAAAGGATATATTGGCTTTATTTTCAACACTGGATAACTTCTATTTAATCCTGGATATAGAAGGTAGAATGAAGACAGTAATTCACTGCTTCTCTAAATTTTTTTCAATAATTTAAGATTCAAATGTATAATGCTTAGAAGGGCCTTGCTGTTATCTAGTTCTTGGATCATAGCATTGTCATAACATTGTCTCCTTCCACCCAGCCTAATGCAATGCTCACTCCATCCTATAAAATGATCACTACTGATATACATCTAGAAGCTCAATTATTTTTAAAGTAAGCCCAAATGCACAGACTTATACCTGCAAACTCTTTAGAGAAGAGAAAATATGGGCTAGCATTTATTCGTCAATGCTAGGCACTTTCCACACAATTTCACACAATTGCCACACTAACCCTGAAAAGCAGTTACTATTTCTTTTACACAGCAGTAGAAATTGAGATCCAGTGAGGTTTGAAAGTTTGTTTGAAGTTCTATAGTTAATAAGATGGTCATAGCCAGTGTTCAAATCTGGGTCTTCATGACCAAATTCCTGATCTTGGCCCAACTCTATTAATGTGGCAAGTCATCTAAGATTTGAAAACAGCATGAAGTCGGAATTGTTCACTCTGCTGCTGGATATTTATACTTGGAAAGGCAAAACTTCTATTATTTCTGATCAAGGGCCATTTCCTCTATGTCTGTCAAGGCCATACACTTTAATCTCTTGTTTAGAGAGATAGAATTAATGCCATGAGTAGATGCTGCATCCTTTAATTTGATCTTTCTAAGAGTATGAGGACAGATGTTTAAATCATAGAACCAACCGATCATTGACCTGAGAATATGGGTGCAATCCACATAGATTCTTATTGTGATATGAGCTACAGCAGCAACTCATTTAACCTCTCCTAGCTTAAATGTCTCATTTGTAACAGTAGACTATTAAGAGTACCAATCACATAGAATTGTGAAAAGCTCTTAAAAGGGAACTTAGCACTGTTTTCTCAAGTTTGTTGTAATTTATTCCTCTTGCAATCAGAATCTGGAAAAGAGTAAATGCAACAGAAGTGGTGGTTATAACTATCCTAAAACCAGAGAAATGGGTTTTTTTTTGTCTCTGGCTGCCTCCTCTTGCCATGTTACTTTTTACAAAGATGACAACTTAAAAGGTAGGAGATGAAATGATATTGTATTATTTCATATTTTCTAAGTGTTATCTTAGATTTTCAAATTCTCTAGTGAAGTTTTATTCTTTTCCAAAGAAATTCCTATTTTCCTAATAAAATATTAGTTGAGAAGTCAAAAGAAATATTAAAGAAGTGACTTACAAGTTTAATAAAAGCACATGGGATGAGGTGGGTTTTTGTGTTGTCAATCTAAATGAACATGATTTTTTTATTTTGGCTTTTGGGCCACACCCTGTGGTGCTCCAGGGTTATTCCTGTCTCTGCACTCAAAAATCACTCTTGGCAGGCTTAGGGGACCAGATGAGATGCTGGGAATCTAACTGGGGTCCATTCTGGGTTGGCCATATGCAAGGTAAATGCCCTACCACTGTGCTATCACTCCAGTCCCAATGAAGTTGATTTTAAAAGTGAGTAATATTTAACCTGTAGAATTTAGAAAAGTTCTGCTTGGGTTTTGTCTTGTCCTATTCCCCTTTGTATTTTGTATCTACTTGCACTCTTACAAGAGAACAGGATTATTCTCACAAATAATACAGTTTAATATTTGGTACTCCAGACATTTAATAAGGTATTTCAAAAGAGAAGTTCTAATTCTTTATGTTATCTAGAAGGATTTTATAAAAGTATGAAAGAACTGAAAATGAATTTGAATTCAATTTTATCATTGTGTAACCTAGAGTGACATGTCTTCCAAATCTATACCACTAGTTATTGTAACACCTACATTGTGTTTACATCTTAGATTTTCTGCAGCCAAAAGTCAGGGTTCTCTACCTAACTATATCTTTTGTTCAACTATATTTCTTCTTCTCTTAAATTCAAGGCATTAGTCACGCAGGGAGCACACCATGTGGGAGGGGCAGATTGGCAACTCACTACGATAGGGTGGGAAAATTAGGTGAGATTTAGAAACCAGCTATACCAATCTTATACCCTAGGAACACAAAAATCCAATACAAAAATCCCTTCCTCACACCTATATTCATCGCAGCACTATTTTCAATAGCCTGATTCTGGAAACAACCAAGATTTCCTTCAACAGATTAATGACTAAAGAAACTGTGGTACATATACAAAATGAAATATTATGCAGCCATCAGGAGAGATGAAGTTATGAAATTTTCCTATACATGGATGTACCTGAGTGAAATTAGTCAGAGGGAGAAAGAGAGACACAGAATAATAGTCTCACTCATCTATGGGTTTTAAGAAAAATTGAAAACACTGAAATAATTCTTAGAGATAAGGGCTGGAAGGACCGGCTCAAGTTATGAAGCTCAGTACAAAGAGTGGTGAGTACAGTTAAAGAAATAACTCCACTGAGAAGCATCATAATAATGTCAGTGAGTGAGGAATGTAGAAAGCCTGTCTTGAATATAGGTGAGGGTGGGGTGGGGAGGGAAGAGATGAGGCATTGGTGATGGGAAGGTTGCACTGGTGAAGGGGGTGGTTCTTGTTAGGACTGAAACCCAATTACAATTATGTTTGTAATCACGGTGTTCAAATAAATAAATTATTATTAAAAAGAAACCAGGTTACACACATTTAGAGCATGGGGAAATTTATCTTGAAAAATTTATAGACATAAGCTTAAAAACTGATCTTACGTATCTCCTCCCATACATATTTAAAGATTTTTTATTATGTCAAAACTGTTTTTTCAACATGGTAGTCACTACGTACTTGAATTTTAACCTAATTTTAAATATTGCATGAAATAAAAGCTATATTTCTTTTTTTTAATTAGGAGAGGGGCATAGTCAGTCCGAGATCTATTTTCCAAAATCACTCCTAGAAGGCTTGGGGGACTATATGGAATGCTGAATATGAAACTCATGTCAGCTACATGCAAGGCAAATAAATGCCCTACATGCTGTACTATTACTCCAGCCCCCAGTTTCATTTAAGTGAAACAAACCAAGTACATTTTGAATGCCTGGTCATCACATGTGGACAGTGATCACATAAAAGGTTGTGCATATGGAGGCATTTCCACTTGATGCCTGGATCTAGATGCAGAACAAAATTCGCTAAGCACAAATTACTGCAAGTTAGGGTGCAGCATATGAGAAGGACAATATTTCTAAATCTTAGAGCTTACTGAAGAGGTGATATGGAGTAGAAAGTTTTGAATTGTCCACTGGGGCTTATGAAAAGTTCCACATGATCAATTTCATATATGTTCTTAAGGAGTGTGAATAAAAGCTCTATTTCCATTGGAAAGCTGCAAAACTCCAGTTATATAAAAGGAATTGAGGAAAGGTGATGTGGGTTCTAACAGGAAAGAGAAAAGTTGAAGGGCTCCCGAATTCCCATCTTTAAGATGATTTAGCTTCCAGATCACTGTCAAGGGAGGAAAACTGATAGCTAGCAAACCAATGCTGCCAGAAAACGCTAGGATACTTTTAGGAAAGAGGTGGCACCATTTTTTTTTCTTTGTAATCTTCTCTTTTTCTTTGTAATCTTTCTCTTTCAATTTCTTTCAAACCACATTTGCTGAATAAGTGACTGCCTTTTATAGGTCCCTACTTTCAACCAAGCTTTCTTTGATGAAAATAGGATTCTGAATATTTCTCAAAAGCAATGCTCGAAACAGAAAGGACCTGGCCTCTTAAGAGGATTAGAAATGGGCTGGAAGCTCCAAAGACACAGTCCACAAGAAAGGACCTGTGCAGCCGGTAACCGCCCTTGAGCTGCATGGCAAATCTGTTTTTCATTATCAAATCAGGACAGAGTAATTTATGGCGTCTAAGCAGCTACTTTCCCGGTGAGAGTCTGTTTGCCTGGTTGCTAGGGTGACCGATGGCTGTGGGAAGAGGAGGAGGGTAGTAGTGAGGCCCCTTTTTGCTACTAATGTGATTAGGAATGACATGTGAGTCTAACCAGCCACACAGTATGGACTCCAGCTGCTCTGAGGGACAGACAGCTAAAACTTCCCCAAGATGTCCCTGCGTCACCAATAGTATCTGGGTCAGCGTTTCTATGGTAACATATACAGAGTTTATGGACTGCGTATATGAACAGAAGGGTGCATTCTAGGGCCTGACACAACAGTACTGATTGGAAACAATGGAATATTATTATTTAATTGAGCCAAGTAATCCAAGAGAAAAAGAAGGGCTAGAGAGCATAAAAACTCTTTGTAGAAATTTTCTAAAATGACATTGATTAAATACAAACAACTTTCTCCTCCTTCCCAAAACACTTCTCATTTCGTCATTGTAGAGTCTTAGAAGGTTCTTCAGGTTTTTTTTTCCCCTTAAATAATTATCTATTGTGGCTCATCCTTTTTCCTTTCATATGCCATCAAAGATACAGATAGTAGATAACATTACAGTATTTTCATTAATTTATAAAGGTATACACAGCATTTATTCATCTCTCAAACAGAGAAACTGCACAGGCTATGCAGAGCAATAAATTAGATATACGTTGCTTTCCAAGAGCCAACAGGCAAAATTCTAGAAGTGTCTCCGTGTCTCCTTTCAAATTTAGAGGCAATTTTTGGACTGTTAAAAGATCTGGTGATGCAATAAAAGTAGCCCTGCTTGGAAATAAGATACCTGTGCATGCTAAGTAGGGAAAGTTATAAAAAAAATAATGCATGCTTACTGGGAATTTTACACTTATTCTTTTGGACTGTTCCTATTAAAGTTTTGTTGTTAAAATTACCAGTTTTTTTCATATTAAGTCACATTATTTCTGAAGTCTACCCATAGGTTTACCATGTATATGTATCATGTAAACAATTTCCCAAACAATTGACCTTAATTAAAAGAGGAGAGGGTTCTTTGGGGAAAAGAAAGCAATCAGTTCTAGGAAACTGACTATCTTTACTTAGACTTTATCAGGGAAATCTTTTTATCATTGTTTGACTTCATCAGCAGTGTTGAAACACAGAACAAATAGCAAACATACAAACCTATTATAGCAAGATTTCTACAAGGTCTAATCACAGACAAAACTAAGAGAGACAACTAATCCCTAATTCTTTTTTTGTTTGTTTTTTTGGGTTTTTTGGGGTCACACCCACCAGTGCTCAGGGGTCACTCCTGGCTCCATGCTCAGAAATTGCTCCTGGCAAGCATGGGGGACCATATGGGACACTGGGATTTGAACTGATGACCTTATGCATGAAAGGCAAACACCTTACCTCCATGCTATCTCTCCGGGCCCCAAATCCCTAATTTTAATAGCATGTTTTTGCTCACACATTATGAATACAACTTAAAAGAAATTTGTGCACAAATTTAAGCATTCTGTAAATACACTTAATGAATATATATTTTATTCCTTCCTGGTGAGATGTATTTCTTAACTTTTATCACATTAATCTCTGTGAATTTAAACTGCCCTTCTCCAAAATTACAACCCACAAAAGGTTCAACTATTATTTAAATGTGATAATCCAATCATTACTTAATGAAATAGTCCAAATAATCAGTTGTTTTTTTTTTTTCTCCGAAGAGTATGTCAGAGTAGAGCTTCTTAAATGCTACCATAGATATAAATCCCTGAGATCTTGTCTCAGAACTAACTTTGCAAGATATGGGGTGGAACTTGCAATTCTGCATTTCTATCAGGCTCCTACAGGTCTGTGTTCAGAATACAAGTTATAAGAAGCTATACTATAAAGCTTATGTTCAAATCAAATTTTTTTCAAAGTCGTGGGCTCCAATAAAGCATACCCTTACCTTCTTCGACTGTTGACAGCAATGCAAACTGCGAGAATCAAAACCAAGGTCAAGAGCGATGTCAAGATTATCAGCCATTCTGGTATGAGTGAACCAAAAGACATGTGTAAGATTGGGAAATGTGCTTTACAAAAACAAAAATGCATTTATACATTGACTTAGATCAAAAAATAACTGGTTAGCACTATGTAAGACTTCTACCCAAAAGACTCTGACAAAAGGTAGTTGATATTGGGAGATTAATTTTAGGGATTTGCCCTACAGGCCTCATGTTTTAATCTCATGTTATCATCAGTCAGGATTTCCAAATCGTGCCAGGAGAAACATGTTTCATACAAGAAAAATATAATCTGTTAAATGTTATAGTTGTCTTTGGTTAAATATTAAATATACTAAAGTAAATGATTTCTTTTTTTTAAAAGAAGCATTCCTTTCTTTTCAATAGCATCCACTGTACATTTTTATTAGAGTACAAAGGTGGAGATCAGATGCTAATATGGGGAGGGGGACATGTCATTCTTGTGGAGGGTTAAATTTATGCACATTGGCAGGGAGAATCATTGGGCCAAACACACAAAAGTCTTCAAAAAGTACATACTTTTAATACAGAAATAATGCTTTCAGGAAGTTGTAGAATGTAGATGTTTATTACTGGCTTCTAAATTACCTAATGTGCAGCAGTCAAGAATTGCTCAACTAAGTTATAGTGCATCCATTATTTAATGTAATGCATTATGAGTGGAAAAACACTTCAAATATTAGAAAGTTTTAGGCAATTAGTTGGAAATAGTTGTTTATTAAACTGCATCTATATTAAAATTAAACTTTTGTTTATAGCTTTTATTTATAGGTTCATTAAAATTGGTAAGAAAGAATCAGGAGGATGGCTTATCAGGCTCAAGTATGTGATTTTCATGAGAATCTCCAAATTCTGGCACCACTAGGAGCTACCCCTGAACAAAACTATTCCTCTAATATCTCTGGGTATGGATTGTCATAATAATTATAGGAAGACCTATATAAAAATGATAAAGTATTTTTGGATGGGGAGATAAATTATATGATTTCTCCATGATTTTTAGCTATATTTTCTAAAATATTCCATTATAATTATCTATCACTTGTAAACAAATAAAATATTATTTATAGCATTCAAAATCATAATTAAAAATACAAAAACTGGGAAGAGGGAAAAAAAGGAAAAATACAAAAACTTGGGCCATAGACCTGGGAAATGAATTAAGAAAGATAAGAGGTCATTCTGGGAGCCGGGAGGTGGCGCAGGAGGTAAGGTGCCTGCTGCCTTGCCTAGGACGGACCACGGTTCGATCCCCCGGTTCCCATATGGTCCCCCGTGCCTGCCAGGAGCGACTTCTGAGCGCGTAGCCAGGAGTAACCCCTGAGCGTCACTGGGTGTGGCCCAAAAACCAAAAAAAAAAAAAAAAAAAAAAAAAAGAGGTCATTCTTTGTTTATTTTTCTTTGGAGAAGTCTTGGTTTTCCTTGAATTTTTGCTCAGTGATATTTAGATTGACAAAGGGAACCATTTTGGCGCCAGCCCTAGTCACTAGCTCAGAGGTGCCCCATAGTCACACTTACTAGAACTGGAAAAATCCTGCTGTCTGACTATGGAAATTTATACTTCACTTTCCTTCCATTTCCTCCATGACAACTCACTGCTCTATGTGTTATACATTTAGTAGTATTCAGGCTCACACCATATGCTTCCTTTCCTCAATGAACGCAAGTTTGGAACTAATCTTCTGAAGAGAGGCAAGTCAAAAGGATCATTTAAAACCTTAGAAAAACACTCTCTTGTTTTGTTTATTTAACCATTTTGTAAACTCCCTTTTACAAGTGCTCAGTGTTGAGCCACTCAAAATATAAGAATTTGTCTCAAACCTATTCTTAGGTGAACCATTAAAGATGGGTACTGGAGTCATATTGGTTCTCCTGTATTTAAGTGAGCAAGCATTAGAAACTTACTAGAGATCACCTGGCTCTCACTCTTCCTTTACCTTTGTCCTGTCTCCCACTCCCACAAAATATGTTGGCATGCATTGTCTATTTAATGTCAACACAGGTTCAATATGTACCGAATTGCAAAGAGAAAAACTACCCTCTCCAGAAAACTTCCTGAATTTTTTTCACATTATAATGTGAGACATTGGAGTTGGGTTTTATGTGAGACCTTGCATGCTATTTCTGGATCTTATCTCATATTTGTACCTGGTATCAGCACCCGGGAATTCATTCAACCTCTGACACCAAAGGACTCCCTTGTCCTTCTGATCCATTATCCCCACTTTTCCTTCTAACATACTTTCCTAACTAGATCCAGCCCTAACCTGAGAGAACGATTCACCACTTTCTAAGTTTGCTAGACTTTGATCAAATCTGATTTTTCCTTCAACATCAACCCTTATCACTGGAGCCCAGTACTTGAGTTTGGTAGCATCTACACAGGATCATTATTAAATTTCTTTGACTTTTTTAAATGAAAAATAATACTTTTACTCAAAATGCCTTAAATCTTGATGTCCAAAAGAGCCAAAACCCCCAGTTTCTTTGTGGAACCATTCCATTCTGAAATGTTTCTCCTGTCAGGATCAGTTAAGACCAGGAAAACATACTCACTCTACACAACACTGAAGGAAAGCTTCTGCATCTTTTTCCTTACTTATTTGCAAAGTCAAATTGACTCATTTTACCCTACACCCAAATAAAGGGGATTGATATAAGAAGAAAATGGGTATGGTATGATCTGGCATCTCCGTGGTGGTCAATCATTTAGGAAGGTGTCTTTAGTAACCAAAATAATATTTTCTGGGCTTATATCAGAGATATGTCAACTACTTTAGGGGAAAAAAAACCAAAAGAATGCACTATCATTCCTTTCCAGAGTACTTATAGCATTCATTGATCCTTAGACTTATGAATACAAGTAATGTTAGGTTTAGGGATTGGGCAGTTAGCAGAAATATAGTAATATAGTTTCAGACTGTTTTCTTCTTCCTCCTTCGAACATTCACATAGACTTGATCTTACTTTTGATATTTTGGGTTTTTTTGTTTTTTGTTTTTTTGTTTTTTTTTTTTGCTTTATAGCTGAAAACTCACCTGGAAGTTGAGATTTCCTCCCAGGACGCAAGGTAGCATTTAATCCACCTTCTTGACTTCCACTTACATGCCCTAAGAGAAAACATAATGTCCATAAATAAGCATGTCTTCTTACAGCTTATACAGCTATCTTCTGTGTTTGCATCACTGAGAAATAAGATACAGGCAAAAGTCATAGACATATATAGCAGATTATAGTAGGAAAGGCATAACCACAGAGAAGCCCAGTTTGACTAAGGCTAGAATTTGGAAATACTGTGTTGAGAATTCTTAGCAACTGTTTTGGTGCCATGTGGACAGCAATGGTCTCCAGAACAGGGCATCACTGTTTTTGACTTCTTCCCTTTCTTCCTGAATGCAAATCTCCCCCTCCAAACCTCAATATTTTTTTCTTTGAAACAGAGAATGGGGGTTGGAGGGATAGTATAGATTTTAAAACACTTGCCTTACATCTCATTTTGAATCCCACTACATATAACCCACACTGAACACCAAAAGAGGTCACCCCTGGGCACAGAGCCATGTCTAACTTTGAGAGCTGCCATGTGTGGCCCCAACCACCCAACCTAAAAAGAAAATAAATTATTTGTATTGTAACTGTAGAGAGAGGAGAGGCACACAACAATGATCATTGAAGCTTTTGTTATGCCTTATTTTCAATTTACTGACTTATTTCTCAAAGTCCAGTCCCTGACCAGCAGTCAAGACATCCAGTGGGAACTTGCAAAGAATATAGAATCTCAGTCCTCATATACAATCTACTAAATCAGACTATTTCCACAGAACTTCAGAGAGAATTATATGTCCCAGATAGGTCAAAGAATATCTAACATTTATGTCATGAACACAAAAATAATTATTATAAAGTAAGGGTTATGATGGGGGAATCATGTGCTTTTCACCTTTGATAAAATCACCCTGTTAGAATTCTGACCATCAAATGACAAAAACAATGCTTTAAAAAGAAGAATGAACATTTTATACTGACATATATGACAAAATAAACTAAAATCTCACTTTTGATGAGGATCAGTTTGACAGTAAAGTGAGCAAACTTGTCTTGCATGTTGCTGACTCAGATTCAAGTCTTGAACCCCCCCCCCCCCTCCGTAGTCCCAATCCTGCCAGGAGTGATACCAGAGTACAGGGCCAGGAGTAAGCCTTGAACACCACCATGTGTAGCACAATACAAAACAAGCCCTCCCCCAACAACAACAACAACAGCAGCAAAAAAATAAAAGCAAACAAAACAAAAAACCCTAAACCTCAAACTTGAAAAAAGAACCAGCAGCAAAGACTCCAAGTCACAACAGGTATTTGCCCAAACAAAAGTACATGATGATTTCAGACTTTATATAGGAATGCTTTGGTGTAGCACCCTTCCCACTACCATCCTAACACACCATTAATGCTTCTTACATTCTTTTTTTTTTTTTTTTTTTTTTTTTTTTTTTTTTT